>JAHBCN010025796.1:11158-26158 GCA_019359885.1 Listronotus oregonensis | reverse complement strand
GATTATTTGTTGGCTCACTATTTCAAAAAAAGTTTTTTGAGTTTCGATTTTCTATATCATACCTATTATTATTTTCATAACTGTCATCTACAATGAACATCTCATACAATCGCTCAATCATCTCACTAGCGTCCTGATGAGTTGACGGATCATCCAGTCGTTTTGATAATTCGTGCAAAAATTCAACAGTTAATTCTTCGGGGATTTCCAGCTTTTCGTTTTCAGTATCTATGGTCACAATGGTGTTTTCTTCTTCCTTTTAAAAAAATTTTTTTTAAAAGGGGGGGAAAAAAAAAGGAAAAAAAAAATTTTTTTTGGGGGGGAAAAATTAAAATTTTAAAGGTTTTTAAAAAAATTTTTTTTCCCCCCCCCGGGGTTTTTTTTTTAAAAATTTTTTTAAAAAAACCCCCTTTTTTTTCCCCTTTTTTTTTAAAAAAAATTTTTCCCCGGGGGGGGGTTTTTTAAAAAAATTTTGGGTTTTGGTTTTTGGGACCCTTTTTTTTTTAAGGTTCCAAATTTTTTGGGGGGGCCCCCCCTTTTTTTTTTAAATTTAAAAAAAGGGGGGAAAAAATTTTAAAAAATTTTGTTTGGGAAAATAAAAAAAAAAAATTAAATTTTTTTAAAAAAATTTCCCCCCCAAAAACCCCAAAAAAAACCAAAAAAAAAAAACCCGGGTTTTTTTAAAATTTTTTTTTTTTTAAAAACCAAATTTTAAAAAGGGGAACCCGGGGGGGTTTTTTTTTTAAAAAACCCCCTTTTTTTTTTGGGGTTTAATTTTTTAAATTTTTTTTTTTTTTTTTTTTTAAATTTTTAAAAACCAATTATTTTTTTTAAAAACCGGGGAAAAAAAACCCCCCCCCCCCTTTCCCCCGGGGCCCTTTTTTTTTTTCCCCGGGGGTTTAAAAAATTTGGGAAAAAAAAAAAAAATTTTTGGGAAAAAGGAAAAAAAGGTTTTTTTTTTTTTCCCCCTTTTTTTTTTGGGGGTTTTTTTTTTAAAAAAAAAATTTTTTTTTTAAAAAAAAAAAAATTTTTTTAAAAAAAAAATTTTTTTTTTTTCCCCCCAAAAAATTTTAAAACAAAAAAAAAAAAAAAAACCCCCCCGGGGTTTTAAAAAAAAAGGTTTTAAAAAAAAACCCCTTTTTTTAAATTTTTGGTTTTGATTTTTTTTTTTAAAAGGGGAAAAAAAAAAAAATTTTTTTTTTTTAAACTTTTTTTCCCCTTTTTTTAAAAAAGGGGGGGGGGAAAAAAAAAAGGAAAAAAAACCCCCCAAAAATTTTTTTTTTCCCCCCCGGGAAAAATTTTTTTTTTTAAAATTTTTTTAAACCCCCGGGGAAAAAAAAAACCCCCCAAATTTTTTTTTTTTTAAAAAAAAAATTGGCTTTTTAAATTTTTCCCATTTTTTTAAGGGTTTGGGAAAAAGGGGGTTTTTTTCCCAAAAAAAAGGGGGCCCCCCCCTTTTAAAGGGCGAAAACTTTCCCCCCCAAAAAATTTTAAAAGGGGGCCCGGAAAATTTAAAAAGGGAAAAAAAAAAGGGGGTTTCGGGGAAAAAAATTAAAAAAAAATTTGCCATTTTCCCCCCGGGAGTTTTGGGGGCTTTTTGGGGGAAAAAAAAAAGGGGGGGAAAAAAAATTTTTTGGGGGGGGTTTTTTTTAAAAGGGGGGTTTTTAAAAAAAAATTTTTTTTAAAAGGGGAAATTAAAAAAAAAAATTTTGGGGGGGGAAAAATTTCTGGGAGGTTTTTGGGGGTTTGGGTTAAAAAAAATTTTCGGAAAAAATTTGGGGTTTAAAAAAAATTTTTTTTTTTTTGGGGGGGAAAAATTTTTTTCCCGGTTTTCCCCCCCCAAAAACCAAAAAAATTAAAAAAAAAAAATTTTTCAAAAAAAAACCCGGGGGGTTTTTTGGGGGAAAAAATTTTTTGGGAAAATTTTTTTTTGGGGGGAAAAAATTTTTTTGGGGGGAAAAAATTTTAAAAATTTTTTTGGTTTAATTTAAGGGGGGAAAAAGGTTTTTTTAAAGGGAAAAATTTTTAATTTTGGTTTTTTTGGGCAACGAAGTGGGTTAAAATTTTTTCCTTTTGGGAAAAAAATTTTTGGAACGGCTTTGGAGGAAAACCCCCAAAAATTGAGGAGCAAACATCGACGTTATCTATGGTAAATATATATATTTTAAATTAACATTTTAAATATATTTTTTAAAAAAAATATTTTAAAATTTTAATTTATAAAAAAAAAAATTTAAATTTTAATATAATTTATAAAAATTATTATTATAAATTATTATTAAAAAAAAAAAAATTTTAATTAATAATATTAAAAAATTTTGGGGCGATTCAACGAAAAATAAATTTGGGCAAAAATTTAAAATAAAGGGGTTTTTTACCTTTTTAAATTTTTTGGGAAAAAAAACGGGGTAGTACAAAATTTCTTCCAATTCGGAAAAATTTTAAAAAAAAGATTTTTTAAATAAATTTGGTCTTTGCTAGACCCAAAAACAACCCGAAATTGTGGCAAAAAAAATTTTTGGGCCCCAAAATAATGCAAATTTTTTTCCCCCGGCCCCTTTTTGGGTTTTTCGGATTTCTTTTTGGACAAAAATTCCCCCATGGGCCCAAAAAACCCCCAAAACGGATTTAGTGTTGTGCTTTGGTGGGTTTTAAAAACCCAAAAGACCCTTTTTTTCCCAAAAAAGGGGGCCCCCCGTTTTAAGTTTTTTGAAAAAATTTAAAGGAGGATTCCCCAAACCGGTGAAAAAAAAAAACCCCGGGGCCCTTTTTCGTTGGGCCAATTTTGAGGGGGGCCCCACCTGAAGAGGACTATTTGGCATGAAGGGGGGGACTGGAAGAAACGTTGGCTCAAGTGTATTTTATCGGAAAAGGGGGGGGATTTTGAAGAGGACGAAAAAGGGGGTTTGGGAAAAAAAAATAAAGATTTATTATTTTATGACAAAAACCCCCCTTTGTTTTTGATCACAGGGGGGGATTTTTGGGTTTGGGTTGTGACTAGATATTCCTTTTTTTGCGAACGTTTTATATTTGAATTTTAAATGCATTAAACTTTCGTATGAGAAAAATTCGTGAAAGTGTCATTTAGGTATAAATAGTTATTTTTAGCCAATAAAAAATGTGCTTTACCTGCAGGGTTGATTGAAAAAATTATCATCGAAGATGAGTTCGTTAGCTTTAAGCTGCGATACAAAGCTGAGCGATCCTTCCATGGCGTTGTGAATTTCGTTTCCTTTAAAAGAGAACCATTCAATGTCAGGGTTGCTGGGTGCTACAATAAAGTCACTATGAAGATTCTTGATGATGTTTTGGTCCATCGTGATGCGGTTCCACTTGTGTATAGAAATGGCTGTAGGATGAAAGTTTAAAAAAATTTCCCATATTTCAACTTTTCCGGGGTTTTTTAAAGGGTTTTTTTTTCGATATCTGTTATTCTAAAAATAAGACATATTATAGTACATGATGTCTCGAAAGTTTCTTTATAATGATTGTTGAATAATCTGCCGTTTTCCAAATACGTATTTGGGGCCAAAAGTTATCGAGCTTAACCTCATTTTTTTAAATGGAAACACCCTGTATATTTTAGTCTAAAAAAATAGCATATTAATTTTTTTTTAATATTAGGGACGATATTAGTTTTCCATACGATTTATTTAACTTTTATCCTAGAAGTAAAACTATGTTGACATTGTAGCTGAAAAGATATTACAAGATATATTTTAACATAGAAATAGTAGAAGAAATAGTGGGCACAAAAAAGTAAATTAAAAAACTATAGAGACTTTGAAACGAAATAAAAAGATTCATATTAATGGAAAAAATAAAGGGGAATTATCGCATATGTTTGAAAGCTCCTCCGTTGTTTTCAATACACTGTTGACAGTGACAGTTTTTCGATCGGATTTTAAGGCATTCAGGATGTGTAATGGTTTTATTTCTGAAAAGGCCTTATGGATTCTTTGATCAAGTTGTTGTCGGGTTAAGATGACTCTTTCATTTATTTTATTTTACAACACTCCCCAAAGAAAAAAAAACTGGGGATGTTAGATCGGAAGACCGTGGTGGCCACCTTATAGGTCCATGTTTCTAGCAAAGAGTTTCTAAGCGTTATGGATAGAGGCGACATCTTGTTGAAAGTAAATCTAAATTGCTTCATTTAAAGCAACATCATCAAGGATATCGAAACGGTTGAATTAAAGTATGTCCAGATATCTTACTGCGACCTGGTTGACGAACAGGTCGTTTTTTTTTTTATAAAACGGCCTCAATTGTTTATTGCATTTTTTTGAAGCATTTATAACCCCAAATTACAATGATGTATATCATTTAAATTTTTTTTCTGTTAAATAAACATTTTTCAAGAAAATGAGTAAGACAAGGAACGCATTTTATTTCTTAGGGGGGGTTTCCATATTTTTTAAATAAATATTAAGTGTTACATTTTTGTAATTGGGATAAAAGATGTTAAAAAATTAAAAAAAACCCCCAGGTCCGTATTTAAAAAATAAAGTTGATGATGGTCTACAAAAGAGGCGTCGAAAAAAATTTTTAGGAAGCAAAAAAGGGGCCGGGAAAATTGTCTTTTTTTTTCCTTTCCCAAAAAAGTAAAAAAAAATAAAAACAAACCCCAGCAAGTTTTTTTTTGGATATTTTGGAAATAAAAATTTCAATCGGCGTTTTGGGCCCCCCAAAGGAACTTCAAAATTTTAGGTTTTTCCAAGACCCCCCCCATAAATAAATTTAAAATTTTTAAAATTTATATATATATATATATATATATATATATATATATATATATATATATATATATATATATATAAATATACAAGAAACGAAACTATGGAATTAGCTTTTTTCGTAGCCTCGTTTTTTTAAGGTAAAAAGGTTTAAATAAAACCCATATACAGTGTGAAAACATGGGGATCTCTAAAAGGGAAAGAGATAGGGGGGTTTTTTTTAAATTTAAATGTTCCTTTGGGGGGGCCCAAAAATATCTTTTTAAAATTGATATTTTGTACTTCCCCCAAAAAGGGGGCAAAAAAATTTTCCCATTTTTGGTTTTAAATTTTTTACAAGTTTATTTCAAAAGTTAGAAAAAATCTGAAAATACATTCTCATTGGAACAATTTGCACCCATAAGTGAAGTCAACAATTTCTTACGACGTTTTGTTTTCGATAAATCATCATCAAATTTATTTTTTTAAATACGGCCCTCGATTGTTTATTGTATGTTTTTGAAGTAGTTTTAAACCCAATTACAATGATGTATAACAACTAATAAGTATTTTTCTGTTAAATAAACATATTTTCCATTAGAGACAATGAGTTAGTCAAGAAACGCACATGATTTCTTATAGGGGCGTTCCATATTTGTTAGGTAAATTTAAAGGTTTTACATCTTTGTAATTGGGATAATATGGGGTTCAAAAAAAATTTCATAAAAAACCAGGGGCCCAATTAAAAAAAAAAAAGTTTGATGGTTTAACAAAAGAAATGCGAAAGAAATTTTTTACCACCTATAGATGAAGGGAAAAATTTTAACAAGAATTTTTTTTGATTTTTCTAACTTTTGAAATAAACTTGTAAAAAAACAAAAACCAAAATCGGAAATTTTAGTTTTTCCCCCTATTTTGGGTACAAAATATAACTTCAAATTTTTAAGGTATATATTAACTAATACCAATTTAAACAAACCATCCACCTGTCTTTTTTCCGTTTTGAATCCCCATTTTTTCTTTTTTGGGGCACACTGTATATTAAAACTATTTTTTTTTCTATTATGACAAAACCTGTTTTGTTTAAAAAAATATCTTTGTACTTACTCTGAGTGGTTAACAGTTAAATTGGTCATACCAGCCATAATAGCTTTAGACTTCAACTTGGTTATCGAACACTTGCATATCTTAAAGTCGACCACCAACGTCCTTTCAGTAAAAGCGCCTGTTCCTATCGTTCCAAAAGTTGTGTTGATCATTTGGACCTAAAATATTTTTTTTTGTTTCAGGTAAGATCGCAGATAAATCAGTAGTAAGAGAATAATGTAGGTAAGCAGCGGTTGGTAAGTAATTACATAAACTTAAAGTATTGATGCCAGAAATATTAGCTCATAAGAAAATTCTTTGTCTCCGAAATCTTTTAGTTTTCTCTTTTTTCCCCATCATGGTCTTTAAAACATTTGCTTTATTTTGAGAACTCTGCTCGAAAAATCGCGGGTGTTTTAAAGACCTTAATATCCACTTATATAAAAAAAAGTATTTTTCTACGTCAGAGAAAAAACCACCTGATTTTTTATAGGTATAGATAAAATTTTACTAGTAGATAAAAAGAACATAAATCTTTCTACTTATATTGTAAAGAAAATTAAACCTTTGCAAAGTACTTATTAGAATAAGGCCATTCGTTTCAAGATGTCGAAAAACTAAAAATTTTATTGCTACACTAAAAGATTTAAAAAATAACATTTTGGTGTCAATAAAAATTTATAAATATAAAACTTTTTAAGAAACTTGTTAAATATAGTTACTTGTTAATTGCACCATCAGATCTAAATAATTTCACTTTGTTCTTTAGACTATTTTATCATTATAAAAAGATCCATATTTCCCCTTTCGACCTTTATTTTAAATTAACGACATTATTGTTTAAAGTCAGCTAGTTTATATTCTACAAAACTACAACACATTTTTTTATCGTTACCATGTATTTAGGCCCTCCATATACGAGAAGATCTTCATAAGGAAAACAATACAATTTTGAATTTTATTTTGGGCACCTACAGACCATATGGGTACCATTTAAAATTAACGTATTTTGATCGGCTTAGACAATAATATTTAAGATTCTCATCATTCAAAGACTTTACTATTGACATGTATATTAGATTGGCTTATTGCCTAAACACTACCATGACAAAGTAACCTTCGTTTTATAAAATAGTATATTACATAACAAGTCCGAAAACTACAGTTTTATTTGGATCAAAAGCGTAACCCTGGAAACTGTTACTTTGTTGCGCACATCGTCAGGAATCGTCTACGGAACCTCCTGGAATCTTGTTTACTTGTCACTTTGCGAAAGAGTTGCACGGACGAATTACTACTTACTTTTTTTTAATGCTAAACTTTTCGTTCTGATTTTTAAAAAATATTGACATATTAGGGCGGCAAACATATATTAGCCTATGGGCGGACCTTTTTATGGGCAAATCGTTGGAACATTGTCTTCTGTGATTCAAAATACATTTTTCTAAGATTGCGTCGTACCATAGGAAACAATGCCAATACGTTTTCCGGACTAGGTCAGAAAAGTGGTACTTTTTCAAAAGAAAACTGTCTAAGAAGTGCGTGCATTTCGGATGGTTTTGAAGAAATATATATTTAAAATAATACGCTTTTCCGAAAAAATGTTACTACAGCACTGCTTAAAAAATGACTTTTCAGTATTGCATAGATGTTTTAATATTAAATAACTAATTCATCGACGATGTCTTGAAATAAATTTTATGTCAATAATTTAGTACCATCACAATATAAGAGTTCACTAACCCAATCAAACTGTGAGTTTTGTTAGATTGATATACTTACCGATGATATTTCTACAGATCTAAAAGCCTCAAATTCAATGTTTCCAATTTTACTATCCCTAAACGCAATTTGGGCAAGAGACGTCAAAAAAACCTCCTTGGGAATTTCTTGAATCACTACGTTGACAAATAGTACCTAAAATAAAAGTTACTTTGAGAACTATTATTAAATTGAGTCGTATATTCGAGCGATAATTAAAATTTATCGTTAAGCCAGCTCTATATAGATTTTTCACAAACGACAAAAACAGGCACTAAGAGAATAATATTTTATGGCTTACATTTTAGATGTAACCAAAATCAAATATGGACTGGCTAATGAAGAGAACAATCAATATTTAAGTACTTTAAATCCTCTACTATATTGTTAGGAATTTTAGACTGAATTTCATAACACATATAGAAAAATTCTGTAGTAAATTTGCATCTTATTATATAAAAAACAAGTATATCAAAAAATAAATTTTATTGAAGTTTTTGACCATATTGATTAATTATATTATCTTCAGGCTTACGCAATGGTTTAAAGACTTTTGTAATTTTTACTTGCTTGGCAGTTTTTAAAAGCTCCTTTAATTCAGACTGATATTCAGCAATGGCATTAGCAATTTGCCTTTTAAAAGTACGACTTCGTTTTATAGACGGATCGATTTCCATAAAGAAATCACAAAGCTCGTTTGGCATTTTTTAACCTTCACTAAGATTTTTCAAATTAAATGTCACCTTTCCCGTGCTTATTAAAGCCTCTTCTTTAATGGGCTGTGAATTTAACATTTCCTCCAAGTCGGTTTTAGTCAATCTTTATCTAGCGATTCAAGCAACTTCTGAATGTCACTTGATTCTATCTGTTCGAACCCATCTCGTCATATACCATTCGCAATTTCGGCTATTAGTCCATTTGACGACGCGTTTACAAAGGATATTCGGTTGGATACCTACATATTGGTATCCTTTTTCTCAATGTGTATGTACCGATTAGATCCGCGAATAAAGAAATCTTTAGTCGCGTATATAGGAATTGGGTCGCATTTTTTTAATCCGCGAATAGTGAAAACGCCAAATAAGGAGCTTTGACTGTAATTTATTATTATTCTTTGTCATTATCATAGTTTTTATACTGAAGCAGTCTGCTGTCGCATCCTCAGCGTCGGTGGAAAGGGTTATTTTTCGAAGGTTAGAAATAAATTAGAAGCAAAGAATATCAATCAAAGACTGTATTAGACGTAGATAAAGCAGAAAATCAAGTATTTCTGAATAGATATTACAATAAAAATGAAAAATGTCCCTTTATTACTCTTTTTTAAAAGAAAAAATCTTATTAATTATTAATTAACAATACTAAACAATGTGTTTACCCATATTTACCCCACTGATTAAAATCGTAATTTAAATCAAATAATTTAAATCAGTCTATCCCTAATACTAGTTCAGTTCTAAATTTCAGTGCCAATTTAGTGTGGATATGGTCTACGTCATAATTTTACGGGTATTATGGCGACATTCATGGTATAGTCTGTCTCAAAGTATACCGTGTTAGCTCTTGCCTTCATTTATGGATTATACCTGCCGACAGCAATAAAACTGCGGATCGGTAGGTATTAAAGGACAGAACATTAGGGACGGACTTTATTAATATAAAGATTTATAATTTATTGTTTATTTAGGTAAGTATAATCTTAAAATTACATTAAGAAATTAAATATATGAAAAGTTTTCATAAATTTATAACTGCATTATCTATACATAATTACATTTGTAATCTAAATAAATCTAATTCTGTTTCACTATAAGAGTCATCATTGAGATTAATTACAATAGTATTTATGTTGTTTTGGATAGAAATGTAAGAGTCCTTAATTTTTATAATGTGCTGTAGTGAATTTTTTCAGCTCACAACTGGTATGTTAGTTATTACATTTTTTATCAAATTTATAACACTGGGACTTAAAGTAGGTGTAACATTTTCTGCTCTGATCTTTGATTTTACTTGGTTCCACAAATGCTCTATGGGGTTAAACATAGAGTCATACGGAGGAAGCAGTAAGACAGTATTCCCAGCCTGTTCAGCCAAATTATCACATACATATTGTTTTTTAATTGCATATGAATTTAGGACTTCCAAAAGATGCGTTTTTTTGTAACTGAATTCAAAATAAATATATTTTCTAACAAATATTCCTGGATTTCAGTTTTTGAACTTGATGCAGCTGGTGCTTTGTGTAGCAGACGACTGTGGTACTGCGTTATCCATGACAATAACACTGTTGTTTGGAATATTTTTAAAAGATAATTTTGAAAACCACGTTTGCAAAAGTTCTGCACTTGTATCCTATGATAATCCAAGCTAGAATCCTTAATATTCTTTGCAGACAACACAAGCAGTTTGGGACAAATCCGTCTTCTGAACCAGCGTGTATTATGGTAATGCGTTTTCCTTTATTTGAAGGTGCTTTCGCCCGAATTTTGACTGGAATCAACCCATCCTTTGATACTGTGTCGTTTTATCGAACCTGTTTCATCAAGGTAAATTATGGATCTTTTTCTAACCTATATTTTTAATTTCTTGAAGGTAATTAAATTCCAAGTGCGTAATCTGTGCATTCCATTACTACTTGTCTTTTGTCTATTTTGCGGTATTTAAATCCCTTTTACAAACAACTCTATGGAAGATGGCACGGCTAATATTTATATTGGTTTCGTCTTCGTCTAGCTTCTTTTTCAGTTTATCCAAGGTAGGAATAACTCGCTTTCATAAGAGACAATATATTTTCCTCTTATTAGGTCCTGATCACTATACGGTGAGATTGAAAATCACTACGTTTTTTCTTTTGTTCAATTCTTCACTAATAATAATATCCCATATCGATGATATTGGAGTTTTTGTAAGTAGACAGGTTCTTTTAAAGCTTCTTGTTTAATTAGACTCTACTGATTAAAGTTTCAACACATTTTTCACAACCTGTTTTGCATCTAATGACAAATGATTTCGACGCGACATAGTTATATTCTCGTAAAACAACTTTTTCGAAACACACAGTAAAAACGGTTATTCAACATTGCCACTAAAATATTAGCCAAAATATTTATATGCCTAATGGTTAATACTCAAGAAATACCTGGCCCAACCCTGCCCTTATGAACAAATGGGTTTACCCAATAACAATAGGTAATAAATCGTTAAAGGTTTATTGGGGTATTGTCCGTCAAAAGCCATAACGATATACTTTGAGACAGACTATACGAATATCAAAAGTAGGCACCGTAAGTTTTACTTTCCCATTCATAAATTTTGCGTAAAGTGCATAAATAAATAATATTATGTTCCTTACCACTGTAACTGGTCCATGTCTGCCGATGCTTCCCATATTTTTAATCTCAAAAGCACCAGTTGCTAATGTTAGTCTTTTAATGTCTTGAAATGTACAGTTGCTTAATTTACTAAATGGAGATTGTTCTAACTTTACATCTTTTGTTCCTATTATTTCAGTCGATAGTGAACCCTAAAATCAAAAATAAAGCAATAAGAAATAAATGACAATATTAAGAAGAACGAGAGAAGACTTTTCGAAATCTTCTCCAATTTTCTTTTGCGTACAGTGTAAGTCTAACTTGAAACAAATTAAATAAATTAAAAACAAGTTATTTAAACAAAAACGCGTCTCGTCGATTATTATTTTTAATCGCGCTTTTTTCTAAACAACCCGGCACGAGGGCTTGTCAAATTGGGCTCTTCAAAAAGTTATCTTATATTTTTTCTGTAAAATGTACAGGGAGCCAATAATTGACTCTCTAAAATTTATATGGGATTTCCTATGTTCCGCTTGGCGACGCACCACCCGGTATATCACATCTAAAGAATGTTGGTGATCTTCAAATTTTGGTGTCCCCAGATCACAAAAAACATAGGTGCTCATTTTTGTAGGTCTATAAA
Source organism: Listronotus oregonensis (assembly GCA_019359885.1). Taxonomy (NCBI): domain Eukaryota; kingdom Metazoa; phylum Arthropoda; class Insecta; order Coleoptera; family Curculionidae; genus Listronotus; species Listronotus oregonensis. Next base: position 14,645 of record JAHBCN010025796.1, on the reverse strand, counting down.
TCTAATAAGAACATTATTACAAATAATTTAAAATTATTTGTAGTCAAAAAAGTAAGTTACGAGGGTAAGGTGAATAGTTCTCGGCCTAACCTAAGGACTGCTTTCCAATTGGCGAAAGTTTCCGTTTCCTGCCTGCAGGCACATGTCATTAGTTCGTATGCCAAACTTCAACTTGTTCGCTCAAGTAGTCTGTGTAAATGAGTCTTTGCAGTACTCGTCTTGCGTGTTTCGTTAAAATGAATAAGCTTGAATATCATGCAGTCATAAAATTCTTATTCGTTGGAATGGATTAACCTCTAAATAAATTTATCTGAAGTTGACAAAAGTGTACGGGAACTCTTTTCCTTTAATTTCAACCGTTATAAAGTGAAGGACGACCAAAAACTGCAACCACACAGGGAAAATATCATAAAGGTCCACAAAATCGTGTTGGTTGATAGGCGAGAAAAGGTGTGTGAGATAGCTGAGGACGTGGGCATATCGGAAGAAAGGGTACGAAACATCTTGCACGAAAAATTAGGGATGTGAAAGCTCTGCGCAAGGTGGGTGCCGCATTTGCTGAATGCGAATCATTCACAGCAATGTTTGGACCGGTTCAAGAGGGATTCGACCGATTTTGTGCGGCGATTTGGCACCATGGATGAGACATGGGTCCACCACTACACGCCAGAAACCAAAAGCAGTCAAATTGGAGGGCGGCACGCCAAAAAGGAAGTCATACATCTCGGAAAGTACGCCAGTGTGTTCTGGGATGAAAAGGGGATCTGTAATTGATTTCGTAAAAGGCAGAAAAATTACAGGCGAATATTACTCTAACCTTTTAACCAGCTGGATGTCAAAATTCGCAAGAAGAGGTCTGGCTTGAAGAAGAAAAAAATTATATTTTACCAGGACAACACACCTGTTCACAAAAATGTGTTGGCAATGGGAAAACTGCGGGATTTAAGGTACAATTTGCTCAGCCATCACGTCTATTCTCCTGATTTAACACCCTGAGACTTCCATCTCTTTCCAGACCTGAAGAAATTTGATTTGGGAAAGCGCTTCGCTTTCAGTGAAGAAGTTAAGAGGGCCGTAGATGAATATTCTAACAGCCTTTCAGTCTTTCAATTAAAAATAGTGCTATTGGAAAAAACGCTGGACCAAGTATGTTGAAGTCAAGGAAGATTATGTAAAAACTGATAATCATAGTCTTCCTTTGTCAGGCCGATAACTTTTTAGCTTGCTTCGTATATAAATAAATTAACTAACCTGCATTTCATCAAAAGCTTGGGTCTTTAACAAGAGATCATCACAGCCGAATATCTGTACGAGTAGACTAGAAGATTGTATATTGAAAAACGCCTTTTTTTCAATAACGACCCTTTTTACCCTATCGAGACGTATAAGGGCAAAGGCCCTATGGTCGTTGAAAGTCTTGGACGTGAAGGTTATGGTTTTTCCACCGGTGAGAAAAATTTCGGTTACTTCTTTCGGGTATCCTTTAAGGTAATTCCTAAAAAAATTTAAAAATTAAAATTTTATTAAATTCTTTTTATTTATAATATTTTAAAATAAAATTTTATAAAATTTTTATTTTTATAAAATATATATATATATATATATATATATATATATATATATATATATATATATATATATATATATAAATTAATAAAAAATATTTTTTATTTTTTTAATCTTGTTGCATAAAAGAACATAACCAGTTTGATTTTCACGCCATTTAAAATTTAATAATGTATTATACCAATTTAAAAGTGTAATAATAACATACGAAGTTTTTAATTTTTCAAGGATTAAATAAAACAATTTTGCCCTTGTGCTACAATAACATGTTTAAGAGAACCACTTCATTTACTTTCGGTTTTATTTTATTTAAGAGATAAATAAATTTATATTACCACCGACTGATTCAATATTTTTGCATGAAAGAGTTTTAATGATGTATGCCACAATTTCGTTGGAAACAAATAAAGTCTGAATTACAAGACGATGGTGAGTGATATGATAAAAAATTTTCAAGTTTTAGGTTGTAATATGACTTTTAAATTAGATTCGCATATAGAATTTTTTCCAGAAATCTAGGTGATTTCAGCGAGGAACAAGCCAGAAAGACGTCATCAAGATATGAAAGACATGGAAAAACGATATCAAAGGTCATGGGAGGTAAATATTTAATGCAAAGTATTGCTGGAATCTGAAACGGGATGTCGATCGTTTGAAGACAAGCAACAAGCGAAGCAAAGACTTGTTAAATTGTTTGTTATTGTTTTTTTTTATGGAAATAACTCAATTCTATGTTAGAAGGACAATCACGTTAAAAAAGCACCCCGAATCGTGAGAGGCAAGGGAAACTCAAGTTAAAAAAGCACCCCAAAGGGAACAGAAGCCTTACTACGTCCACGGCGTTGTTCCTGGGTTTGGCTAAGAGTAGGTTAATGTATATCAATGTTTTAAGTGACTATAGTATCAATGACTCACATGGTGTGATCACGTGGGGGTTATTGTATGAGAGAGATTTTCAAACTATTTATCTAATGTAATAAAACCTGGCATTATGGGCTTAAAAGGCCTTCAAATTTAGATTAAGCAACCCCACAAACATAGGAAAAACATCGCATGGTTAGTAAAAGCTCTATTTTTTTCGGGAGTGGAGTGACAGGATTGAGAAGTGAAAGTATCGCAGGGTCGAGGAGTCAAAACCTTATTGAGTTGAGATGTTCTTGGGTTTAGATCTTCTCTTATTGAGTTTAGTTATTCTTGGGTGATAGAGGTTAAGAATTAAGTGGCTATGCGTTTTTCTTGTGTTGAAAAATTGAGGGATTAAAAAAATTTAAAAAAATCTAAGGTTTTTAAGCATTTTTTAAGGTTATGAAAAACCCTGACGTGATGGGGTCAAATAAACGTCGGATTTTGATTCAGTGATCAAAAAACATTAAAAATAATGGTGTGGTAACAAGAAGACATTTTTTTGTGGAGTTGTGTAACACTTGTTGCGGTACCACTTTTCTGAGACGACGCCTGTACTAGCTATCTTTTGAATTTTTCGCTGTAAAATTACATTTCTTGCTGCCTTTAGCCTTGAACTAACTGTACAGTTTGTTGTATGTTTTCTATTTCTTCTTTGACATCATCTTTGGTAAGTTTGTTTTTCTTAATTTCTTCTTGACTTCTCTTCATATCTTCTTTTAAGTCTTCTTGTCTGATCTTCATTTCTTTCTTTAGATCTTCCCTTATGGATTCTTGGCTGGTCTTCATTTCTTCTTGACTTTTTCTCATTTCTTCTTGTTTTTTCATCATTTGCTATATTAGACTACTTAATTCTTCCATAACTGCTGTTTATTGTCTTGTACCAATAGGCATTCAATAATTCTTCCTAACTTCTTTGGCTTTCTTGGGAATCTCATTCCGCTTCTGACACTAAATGTTCCGTAACACCTCGTATAAAAACAGGGTTCGGTGGGGAAATTTTTCTTAAAAATTTTTC
>JAHBCN010025796.1:0-11141 GCA_019359885.1 Listronotus oregonensis | reverse complement strand
CAGCAATAACCAAATTATTTTTGTATAAAACATTTTTCAATTTGAATATTTAAAAATAAATTATTTAAATTACCCTTATATATATATATATATATATATATATATATATATATATATATATATATATATATATATATATATATAGTTTGGCAATTTGACATTAATTAAACAATAATAAGTACTAATTGCATTGCTTTTGCAATCTGTAATATACTAGTTTTGTCCTGTTAATACTTTTTATCGACTTTTTATGCTTTTTTAATTAATTTAATTGACAATAATGTAATAAAATAAATGTTAGTAATTTTTTATATGTGATTTATAGGAGACAATTTCCGTAGTGTTATTATTAGAAATCTATTCAGCTGTAACAGGAAATCACCCAATGGATGCGGATTTGTTGGCACAGCTGATTATTTAAAATCGTATTAAATTATATGTATAAACCAAGATTAAAAACCAATAGTATTTAGGGTAATGCGTAAAACCGAAAGGCAATCGACCCCGTTATCTTTTGAGTATGATATTTACCTTGTCTTTACATATTTTTGTAGACAGAGCAGTTTCGTAGCAGTACGTAGTTTAAAATAACTTCTATAATATAATTGTAATATATTTATTCCTGCCTTGCCTTTTACCCGAGCACTTAACCCCACTTTTAAAAATATTTTTTTTAACTAGTGGAACACACCCACTGTGCCTTTGTTCTTTAAATTTAACAGAGCTTAGAATATAGTTTTTAAATTTAGGGTTATTTTCTTTATCTTTAATAAATAGTCAAACCTTTTTTACTGGAAAGGTAAATTTCTTGATATATTTATTTAAAAAAATGCTGTTAAATTATTTCAATGTTCTCTTTATTACGAAAAAAAAGAATTAAAATTTCAACTTACTAAATCAAAATTTTAATGTAACAGGTTTAAATTTCAACGTAGTAAGTTGAAATTTTAACTTCCTAAGTTGAAATTTCAACATTATAGGGTGAAATTTCAACATGATAAGTTGAAATTTTAAACTAAGTAAGTTAAAATTTCAACATGGCAACTTGAAATTTCAACATAGTAAGTTGAACATTCAACATGGTACGTTGACATTTTAACATACCGAGTGAAAAATTCGACTTATACTAAATATAATTAAGATTTATTACACTAATATGGAACTTTATATACTATATTTTTACTACCATGTATGTTATTAGGGGGCTTGAAATCTTTAAGAGAATAAATGTATTTTAAGTTAGATTTTTCGGTTTCACCGTTTGCGAGTTAGATGCTAATATATTTTAAAAAATTGTTACTTTATTATCGCCTCATATTTATGAACAACAATAAAAATACCAGTTAGTTGTGAATTAATGTTGTCATTTCAAAATTCAGTGCTTTATCATTATTAAAAAATCGTACAACTGGTATTTTCATTGTTGTTTATAAATATGGAACGATAATAAAGTAACAATTTTTAAAAATATATTAGCATCTAACTAGCAAACGGTCTAACCGAAAAATCTAAAGTTTTTGCCATGGACGTAGATTTACATGCTCTTCAAAAAAAAATAGAAATTTTTTTTCAAAATAATTAGAAAAGCCAATAATTAACCCCATTTAAAATTACATGGGATTGCCTATATCCCGCCCGACGATGCACCACCCGGTATACAGGGTGTTGCTCCGCCGAGCGGGACAGGAATCCCATGAAATTTTGAAGTAGCAAATATTGGCTCCCCTAATTATTTTAGAAAAAATGCTATTAGGATTTATTGAAGAGCACAATAAGTTCCACCCAAAATGAAAATTTTAGCATTTTTCAACCAACCAAAAAGTAAAGAGTAAACTGCTTAAATACTTCTGCAAGTAGTATCTCATTATGCACCCTGTACTCTAGAAATCAATAATAAAAAACCATATCGATTTATGAGGACAATTTAGATCATTAATTTATAATGTCATTGCCAAAACTGAACAATTTTATACGGGAATTTCAAAAAAAATCCTCGCATTTCATTTTAGTTTACAGCTAATTCCAACACATGCACTCACAGTTACGCAAGACAATAAAACAAATTTGTCTACATTTAGAAATCAATTTATGACAAAAATATCAGGATTTAATCAAATGTCAAATATTCCTCCATTAACTGCCAGACAATAACCAAACGATTATAAAACTCATTTCTTACGTTGCCTAGTTGGTACACCGATATTCTGGCACATTCAGCGGAAATAGCATTCCTTAGCTGATCTAAATTTTCTTATTTTTTTAAGAGTATAAAGCTTAGTATTTAAATGTCCCCATAGAAAAAAATCGTTTGGCGAAAGATCCGGAGACCTGGCTGGCCAAGATATTGCGTGGTTCGGGCCTATGATGTCGTTATTAAATGCGTTGTTCAAGTTTCGCGCACAGCTCTGGTATTGTGTGCTGGGCAGCCTTCATTTGATACCAAATCTCTTGATTTTCACGAGCAAGGTTGTTCAAAGCAGGCAAAATTTGTTCCTCAAAATTTTCCGAAAGTACCCGCATTAAATTTTGGTAAGGAAAAAAATGGCCAACGATTGGGGCCGAAAATTCCGAAAATTTATTATAAACTTCTAATAATACAGGGCGAAGAAGATAGGAGATTCGTAACTTATTTTAGCATTTATCTCTTAGCTGGCGGACTGAGAAGAGCAAAAATTTGTACACTGGGTACAACTTTTCGTGTTTTAAAAATCTAAAATATTTTCTTCTAAAATAATTAGGAGCCAATATTGGACCACTTCAAAATTTACATGGGATTCCCTATTCCCGCTCGACGAGCAACACCCGGTATAACATAATACATTGATTAAGGTTTCTGTCCGACTGCAAATTTTGACAGGATATTCAAATATATTTGAAGGTTTTTTACTTTTTACAGGATTTTGCTTAATTCCACCTTTAAAATTTTTGTTTATAGAATATTCATACTTGAAATTAATCAGGCATTTTTAAACCACTTATTCTAATTTGCATGTATTTCTTAATTATTATTGCTTCTCTAACTACTCCTTTTATTATGTGACTGTAATTAATGTGAAGTCGTCTATTTTTTTAATTAATTTGAAATATTATTGTAAATGGGGACAACTGTTTATATTCAATTTAGAAAGAGTAAGCTTCCGTGTCTTTTTACAATTATAAATTCAGTCAGTTGTTGCCCCGATTCGTACAGGCAATTACCATGCATGGATTGGTTTTATGATTATTTTATATCTCAGAAATTCAAATCCAATACACGGCTTACATTTAAGTTAATATATTGGCAATGTAGTATTAAGCAGGTCTAAAAGGACAGCAAAACTTTTAGAAAACGGAAAACGCATGAGATATCCCTTTGAATCCGTCGATAACCAAAAATGCTGACTTAATTCATCAATTAGAACTAAAAGACGGAGAGCTAAAGCCAAAAAATCATCGTCATTAGTAATATAAAGTTCCTGCCGTAAAACATGTTAATATAGTTAATTAAGTTCTCGCGCAGGCTGACAACCTGTTGGATACAGGGGGTAGCAATAAGGGCAAAAAAATTGTCATCGAAAATATGTCGGCCATTTTGGCCACTTAAAGTTGAACCCCTAAGGTGTCTAAATCCAAAAGGGCTGACAGTTAGGTTGATACGGAGGGCAGTAAAACGAGCGCCTACTTTATACAGGGTGTTTTTAATTATTAATAAAGCCCCAATTTTTTATAAAAGGTTAAAAATTTTCAAAAATAAATAATTATTTTAATAAAAAACAATTTAAAATCATTTAAGATATTTTAATAAAATTTCATATATATCAAGAGGCCTTTTTTAGTGTTGTTTTATTTCCACCAGGGGGTTCGTACGGAATTTACCCGCCATTTTGGCAGATATTAATGGTACAACACTAATTTCTCTTAAACCAAACAATATTTTTAAAATCCCCAATCATTTATAAGCAAAGTTGATCACTTGATTTTATCAATCCGATGCACGGTTTTCGCTTTAAAAAAACCATTTCTTTAATTGAAAAAATTTAGTCCACTAAAAAATACCTCTTGATACATAGTATGTATGCCAAATTTGATGACGATTTTTCGGCTCTAGCTCTAAGACCATAAGAAGTATTCACTGAGGAAAAAATTGAAGAATAAAGAAACATAGCTTATCACGTATTATATAATGATAAGGTTATATAGGTAATTGATCAGGGGGTTGTACAGGAAAGTAATGCTGAAAACCCTTAAAAATAAGTAATTGATTAATTTTTGGCCTATTTCGGGTTTGGTTGAATTAACCTCAGCATCAACTAACTGATTATTGAGGCAAGACATTTATCTTTATTTAGTAATATAAATGCACTTTTATTTATTTAACCGTTGCTTTACGCTAAGGTAATTTCAGAAAAATTTAAAATCAGTTAAACCACCACCCTTCTCAGTTTTGGAATTATTAGATACCTACATCAGTTACAGCAGATTAATGTGTCATTTATAACATAACTATATCAATTCTGACTAAAAGCTCTAAAAATTTCTTTTTTATGAAAATTGAAATACCTAATTTTAAATTTTAATATTATTTATCTTTCTTTAATTTTTGTAGACTAATTATATATTGAAAAGGTGGTTGATTTTCCACCAAAACGTTTTTTTTATCTTGGGACAGTCTACGAAGACTGGTGCCTAAGTACTAACGTACCGTGGGTGTCTTAAGTATGGTGAGAGGGAGTTTGTTCACACGGGACTCAAACATTTGGAGATTGGGAGGAGAAGGAAAACTGCGGGGGGAGGTTTTATGTCTTGACACTCTAGGGATGAAGGGAAAGAAGAAAGCGGGAAGTTCGGGGCCTTCTAACTGAACTGTAAAAGGGTGCATAAAAGTTGCACTACGTGTTGCCTGTTGGGAGCTGCCAGAGAAGGAATTTACTGGCCAACTCCTCTGAGCAGAAGCCGTAAAATACCTATAAAAGAGCGAAGATCCCCTTCAGCTCGACGGTGGGCAAAAAAGGAAGCCTTTTTGTAGCGTTGGATCATTAATAAAACGAACGGGTCTTCTTTGAATGGAGTCCGAATGCTAAGTGTTGTAGGGGACGCCATTCCCCAGACATGAGAACAATATTCTAAAGAGGGTCTGATTTGGGATATATAAAAGTGTACAGATTGGGAAAAAGAGAAATATTTTCTGGCTCGAAAGAGGAATTCAACTTTTTGAAGCTGCCGAGGTATGGATGTAATTTTTTGTGCCAGTTGAGGTTATTCTCAAAAGTAACGCCGACAAGATTAATCGACTCTTTGTTCTGCAGAATTTGGCCGCTCATATGTAAGGGATGAGCATTGGCAGACTTTTTTCGCGACAGCAAACATGACTGTGCTTTCGAGGCATTAAACTGAACAAGATTTTTGGCGCCCCAATCCAAAAAATAAAGGAAATTTTTTAAAATTGTTGGAACCGGAAAAAAGAGTTAAAAAAGTATTTTAATTTTTCTTTTTTTTTTTTTTTTGTTTAAGGAATCTGCCAGTTCCTAGAGGTAAACAGTTTCAGAGCACACTCAGTTCTGTACCCCAGGACCGATGCGTTCCCATCTTGAAGAGTACAAGATAGGAATTTTAAGCGAGTACCCAAAAAGGGCTTTTCAATGATCTTTTTGATCTAAATATAAATAAGTCATAATTTTTATAGTTTTCTAATTGGGGTTTTCCTGTTATTTGCCCTAAACAAACTATTTTATTAATCCGAAACTAGGAAGAAAATCCCCAATTGCACAGCTAACGCAATTTTTTAGATTACGTATTTCTAAAAAACATCCATTATATGTATTTTTGTGTGTAGTATTAGTAGAAATATGATTTACCTGGTCGTCCAGTAAATTACAGTTGACATTTTTCCATCCCCCGGCTGGAACAGTACAGTTACATCCTTGCACATCACAAATAGTATATCCCTTTTGTCCATGCACCAACCCCAAAAGGGCGCAAAGCACCGCAGTTCCCAAAATCACCACAAGCAAGAATCTCTCCGCACACTTCATTATTCTCAACCCTTCTCCTTTTACTCATCGTACACCACACTGACACATTTCCGACATCTTTTCAAAAGTTCGACGTTTCGAAAAAGAAATCGTCCATCATCAGGCCATTTAGGACCATCCTTGTTCGTCCGCAAACCCTGCGTTTTGGACAGTTTTGATTATCCGCTGATTCGGCCGTCTTCGGCGATTTAGTTGTGAATGAAACTGGCGAGTTAACGCACACGACGGAGACGAGTTCTAGGTGCACCGCAGAAAGCACAGACCGACTAATGCCAGTTGATGTTTTTGAAACAGCCGCTGGCTTGACTTGTGTGTGTTTTGGCCGGGCTGATGGCGGGTTCAGTAAGTGACAGTGGCGTAGCTAAGTGTGTTTTCTGGCACACATATTTTTTAATAGAAGGTAAGATAATTATTAAAGAAATGACTGCGGCAAGGGGGGTAGGTAGGTAGGTTTAAAGTGAGTGGGTATAAAACCTTCCAACCCTCACACCCCTTATTTTCTCCACCAGGCGATAATAAATCTGATGATCCTTTGGGGGGTCTCACCACCCCGGCAAAGGTGTCATTCCCGAGGATTCGAATCTTAATCGTGCCTTTGGACGAACACAGATTTTCACCCGCCATTCATCCCCTCCATGCACATGCGCCACCCTGCGTCTTCCGCTAGGCCGATCTTGTGGCGACTAGGGGGAAACTAAGATTTTTTTATGTAAAAAAGGAGAAAGCCGAGGTGCTACAATCAACAATTAAGTTCTGTATTGTACCAAAAATCAGGACTAACTACATAGAAATGTTTTTAAGGTATGGGAAACAAGTCGACAACCATTTTTTTAAATAGATTCTTCCAAAGATTAAAACTATGACAGGGGACGAATAATATTTTTAACAATCCATCCACTTATGTTTGGACAATTAGTTAAAAATGCACATAATGGACTTGTGTCATGCATATTATTAAACTTTGTTATTAATTGAACAAATATAACTCGTTCGTCGTTTTTACAATGGACTAATTTTTTAAATCAACACTAAAACAAAATTAAACTGCTTAAATTTGGACATGTTATCAGAATAAACATGCCCAAATGTACCTCGTTTAATTTTTAAACAAAAAAGTTTTTGTGAAACTTTAAAAAATATTTAATAAAGATACGGGCACACGTTATATTGAATAAGATAAAAGTTACAAAGCAGAATATTAATTATTTGCTTTAAAGCCAGTTTTACACGTACTCAATTTAATGAGCAATAAATTGTTCGATTTATTTTTAATGTAATTTAACATGTATTCACCTTATTTCTGCCACAAATTTGTACTACAATTTATTCACAATAAATTTAAACTTGCTCCAGTTTATTGACAAAATTTGTGGAGATTTTAATGATATTTGTTATTTTCCTAAGTTGCCAACATAAGTTATTGTGGGGTTAGAAATATCATTTGCGAAAAATATGTTTGTGGTGGATTTTTTATATAAGAAAAAGAAAAATTTTAAAATCCACGAAAAAATAAACAACAAATACAATTAGATATAAGTGTTCCAGGCAGGTTAACGGAGCTGTAATCCATAAAAAAAATGACTGATGGGCAGTAATTGGTAATACTGCATAAACAAAGATATTGTCAAGAAATTAATAAGGAGTAAAGTAAAGCACAATTTAAAAAAAAAAAATTGATCATCTTGACAATTTCTTGACAAGAAATTGTCAAGAAATTGGGTATGTGTACAATAAAAATGTACATATCCACTGAGTGGAGAAATAATATTTTGACTAATCGTTCACATATGTAATGAATCTTTATTGTAATGAGTGGACGAATATTTTTTAAACGTCCACACATGTGTAAATGGTTAATAATAAAAGTTAAACGTCTACACGCTGACATGTTTGATAACAGCATAGATAGAATCGTATTTTTGTCCATGTCACTTAATTTAAAGTAGTGATATTAACGGTAAATATGCCCTATAAATAAGAGAAAGAAAAAAGACATTTAATTTTTTTATATTAAAGCAAAGCATTACATTTTGGATGAAATAGCTAAATTTTTTTTTTGCAAATAATTGACATTCTGCTTTGTAAAATTGTATTTAAGGCAATATAGCGAGTGCGAGTTTTTTATCAAATATTTTTTTAAATTTTCACGCAAACTAAACTAGTTGGAAAATTAAACGAGTTATATTTGGGCATGTTTATTCTGAATAGAGTGCTTTACTCTAAACATGGCCAAATTTAACCAGTTTAATTCTGAAAAAAAAAATCAGTGTTGATTAGAGAATTTAGTTGATTATTAAAACGTTGAATAAGTTATATTTGTTCTATTATCAACAATGTTCAGTAACACACAAGTTCATTATGTGTGAATGAATAATATTCTTAACTATTCGTTCACATATTTGTGGACTAAAATTATTAAGATTAGGAAAAGATTTGATTGCAGAACAAAAATGTTCTAATTAAGAGAAATAAGAATGCCACTTTATATATTTATATATATATATTATTATATATATATATATATATATATATATATATATATATATATATATATAATATATATATATATATATATATATATATATATATATATATATATATATATATATATATATATATATATATATATATATATATATATATATATATATATATATATATATATATATATATATATATATATATACTAATATTATATCAAATATACGTCACATTACCATTTTACATCAGAAATAATATACTTATCGAGATTTTGTCTTTAGGCTAGTAAGGGCCCCTAAAAATAAGTACTTTCCTTTTAGGTATTCATTAATCGTTCCACATTAAAAACCCCCCATTTTAAAACCCAGAAATAATATATTTACCGAAAATTTTGGGTCTTTAAGGGCTGAATGTAATAGTGTTTAATGTCCTATTTTTTCACTTTTAAAGGTTTTTTAAAAATAAAAAAATAATTTTATTCTATCCATATCTAGAGTGTCTCCTGTTTTACAATGTATTTTTTTTAATCGATATAAATATTGATTAGTATTTCGCCAGTAAATATTTAATATTTTTATAGCAAAAAGAAATTTTATCTATTTTAATTATTATACTACTTCATTCGGTACCGCCTATGGTCGCACACAGTACGCCCGATCAGTGTTATCGTTCTGTCTCTTTCTCTAGTTCTTATCCCTGACTAATATGGGTACCTACTTCAGCTGTTCTTTGTTCACTCTCATTTCTTGATAAAGATTACTTGATGATAAAAAGAAAAATAAGAAGGTTTATTTAACAAGTTTTTGCCTGCTTTGTGAAATCTTATTGCGGCATCCACAGCGTATTTTGCAAAATAACTGTCAAAATTGTAAAATCTGATTGGTTTGTTTTTATTTTGACGTTTCTCTAACTAATCACATTTTAGAATTTTGACAGTTACGCTTTGCTTTTACGCACTTGGGACGCCTCCATTAAAGGTAATATAATTTTAGGAAAAATAAATTAAAAATTAAAAACACATTTTTAAAAACAAGCTTTTATTTACATTTTTTTTAAAAGAATTAAAATTTAATGAAACCCATTGCATTACAAAATTAATATGATATAAAAGCTTGTAGCAGATTTACCTATTTTATAAAAAAAACATAGTTTTCTTCTTTATTTACTTACTTATTACTCATGTCAAGATTAAGTTACATATTATATTCTTGTTTATTTACACAGGTAAATCAAACAAATTGTGTAATATAATAAATTGATGGGTTTGATTTAATTTAAAGTTTATTTTCTTTATTTTAGAACATGTAAATAAAAGTTTATTTTTGAAAACTCCTATTTTAGTCATTGCTGGATATGATTCTAATCGTCCTATATAGTCATAGTAGTTATATAGTAATTTTATATTTTTCCCCTTAAACCCTTTTATTTAAACTCCATATTATGGGGATGTATAAAAAAAACATAGTCCACCATCTTTTAGAGTCCGCCATATTGGATTTTTTTGCCCGGGGAGCCGTCTTAATTTACTACCGAAGGCAGTGCAGCCTCCTGGACTTTTTGTGCCTAATCTCCCATTTTCTTTTATACCAATCCTTCCACTAGTCTAGTTCCTTCTACAAGTCTGTATAACCCGGACACTTGTTGATTGTGGCTCATTTTCGGTTGCCCAAATAATGCCTGTCTTTTGCGATTAAACGCCTTACAATTGCACAGGATTTGGTAGGCTGTTTTTTCCTCTCATCGCACATTCTCCCACTTGGGTCCCCATTGTATGAGCCTATCTTGTGGCTATCGCGCTTTTAGTAGCCCCACTGTTATGTGAAGTCTTTTCCTACTTCTTCTAAGTAGGATGGGCCCTTTACTATTTTTCAAAAGACGTTTCGTTTTTTCATAACTAAATTACATTAGAATGCGGCTCAATGCGAAACAGCGCAAGAAGTTTTGATGATGATGAGCTACGGTGATAGAGTTAGAACACAGCAAGAAGTTGGCGAGTTATTTAATCAAAAATACCCCAATCGTCCTCCAATATCACAATCTACAGTAAGCAAAATTGAGCACAAGTTTAAGCAATTCGGTCATGTAAGAGATGTCCCTAGATATGGTCGCCCTCAAGTTGATGAAAATCAACAATTAGAAGTCTTACTGGCGGTTCAAGATAATCAGCATGTGGTGTCTAGGCAGATAGCAAGTGACGTGGATATTGGAAAAACAACATTTCTTAAAATACTGCATACAAATAAATACCATCCTTATAAAATGCAAGTTCTCCAAGAACTTTTGGAAGGAGACTTTGAGAGGCGCCTTGAATTTTGTGAGCGGTTACAGGATATGTGTTTCGAGAATCCAAATTTTGTAAAAAAATAAAAAAAAAATCGATGAGGCAACTTTTTGCTTAAATGGTGAGGTAAATACTCAAAATTATCAATATTAGTCCGATGTAAATCCATACTGGATGAGAGAAGGACACACACAATTTATTCAAAAAATCAATGTGTGGGCTGGCGTTGTTGATGACACTATTATAAGACCTTTCTTTTTTGACGAAAATTTAACAGGCGAGAGAAGAGATACTTCAGTTTTTTAGAAAAAGAACTTGTTCCAGCTCTGGCCAGCCTTTTTCCTGAGAACGTCCGGATTTGCCACATC
>JAHBCN010025795.1:0-11017 GCA_019359885.1 Listronotus oregonensis | reverse complement strand
AAACAGGATGTCCAGGTTTAAAGGCGCTATCGGTACCGATAGTTCCTGACAATGAGGAACTGGCCTTAGCGCAGAAGGCAAATTTGTCTCTATGCTTTTTTAAAATCCCTTCGATTTTAGTGATGCAAAAGTAGCAATCACTTACATGGTTAAAAGATTCTCTCCACACCATAGAAACAGCAAACGGCAGCAATTTTTCTTGCGATACATCCACTGCACTAAATTTACGTGACAATTCATAAAACAAACATGAGAAGCCCATCTTTTATCTTGATAACCAATTTGGCAGTTAAAATATAAAAAATAGTTTTTTTTTTAACTTTCTTAGATATAGATCTAGCTTGGGACTTTATAATAAATCGTCCACATAAATAACAAAACTTATCGGCTGGATCGACGACTTGAACTTGCCATTTTATATCAAAATCGACTGAAACACTTAACTGTACTTAGGGGAAAAAAAAATTTTTGGAAAAAAAAAGGGGGTCGCTTAGTTATCAAAAAAAAAACCGGCGTAAACCCCCCCCCGGGGGGATTCTTTAATAAGGTAATCGTGTACACGAAATCACTTATTACGACATTTTTTAGTGGTCGAGAGTTTTTTTTTTTAAAAAAAAACCCAAAAAAAATCGGTTTTCAATAAAACACTTTTTTTTAACTTCTCCACTGCTATATTTTTAAAATTATTCATGCAAAAAAAATTTAATTTTTTTTTTTTTTTTTAGATTAAAGTAGAAAAAATAGCGCTTCAAAAAACCCCCCCCAAAATTTGAAGTTAAATTTTTTTTTTTTAAAAATTTTTTAAAATAGTACGAAACTCAAAATTTTTTTTTTTTAGTAGCGTAATTTTAGGCAATCGAGAAAAAGTTTATTATTGAAAATTTATACATACATGCTGCGTACAAAAGTTAATTTTAAAAAAAAAATTTTTTAAAAAAAAAATTTTTTTTTTTTTCCCCCTTTTATAGTATTGAGTCAGTGTTTTTTTTTTAACGGCCAAAGTCATTTTTTTGCGCGTTTTGGTTTAGCGAGCCGGCCGACAAAAAGATCTTACGGTCCGGTGGAAGTGAAAAAAAGGGTTTTTTAAAAAGGTTTATAAAGGGGGGTTTAAACGGGAGATCTAAGGGCGGGGCTTAAGTTTTTTGGGAAAAGAAAAAAATTTAAATACCCAAAAAGGTGGGTAGTTTTTTAAACCTATACAAAAATATCAATTATTGTTATTAATTCCCCCCCCAAATTTTAAATTTTTATTCAACTTTTTTATTGGTTGCTGGTAAAAAAAAACCACCCACGGGATTCGTTTTTTTTTTGGTTATACATTAAAAAAACTTCATTTTTTTTTAAAATTTTTTTTAGCAACAAAAAATTGCGGATGCTTTATGTCTTTTAATTAAATTTGAGAAATATAGTACATACATAAAATATAAACCAGGGCTTCGTTAAATTTTTTTTTTAAACAGGAAAAATATAATTTTTTTTTTTCCTATAAAGACATGATACGATGCTATTCTTTAACATGTCTGAATGCTGCTTGAATAAGCAATGTTGCCATTTTTTTTGTAATAATTTGTTATTATTGAAGGTTGTTTTTTAAAAAAAAAACTAACAACAACTTTCAAACTATGATCTAGTTCTGGTTAGTTCTGGTTGGGTTTTCTTCTTTAAAAATTTGTTTTTTTATTATAAATGCGCCGTTCTGGTCGGGCATGATTAGTGCTGGTTAGTTAAAGCGGCTTTTTATGCCCCCAATTATATTTGAAACCCCAATTTTGGGTTGAATTTTAAATTTTTTTAAAAGAAAATTATCCTTATTTTAACGGCAAAGTTTTTTATTATAAATTAATAATATTTCCGTTTAGCAACACTGTAAACGTCTTGAACCCCATGCATGAATTTATTACATGTAAATCGGAAATATTTAAAAAAAAAATGTCAAATAATGACAAATTTTTTTTGAATTTTTATTGCGCTTTTCTTGGTAAAAACCCAAAACATCCGCTTTTTTTTCCCCAAATAATAATACTTAAAATATATTTTACATTGAAAATTTTTTAAAAAACGTCCAATTCCGGGGGTGTTTTTTTTTTGGGGGGCCCAAAAAAGTAATATGTAAGTAGTTATTTAGGCGCTTCATTAGTAGCATTTTACGTAAATTTAATCCTTTTTTTCCCCAAAATCTTTAATAATGATATTCAAGAACAAAAATTTTCACTTTTTAAACATTTTAGTTCTTTTTAAAAGTTTGGAAATTAATTTTGGGTTTAATAAACCAGTGACTACGTAATTTTTGGGAGCAGCTCTTAATAAAGTTTAAATTTTTAAAATTTCTTTAGGAAGTAAAAAAACTATCTGAACATCACTACCAATACTCGCAGAAAAAATAGATATTGTCGAACTATTTTTTTTGGGAGGTTCGGAAACCGTTTTTTTATTTTTGTGCGATTTTATGTTTCTTTCAGAGATGTAGTGGCTGTAACATAATTTATGATATTTTTATCAAATGCAAATAAATTTTTTTTTGCCACGTTTTAAATTTTTTTTAAAATATTAATGTCGTTTCTATTCCTGGAGGGGTTTTTTTCTTTTTTTTTTTTGGAAGCTTTTTTTTCTACCTAAAAAGATTCAGTACTATGTAAAAAAAAAAATACCCCAAACCCCCATTTATAAAAAGGGGGAAAAATTTAAATTCGTATTTTGTTTTTTTTACAAAATATAAACTAATATAAAGGTAAACTTTTTCTATGAAGGGGGGCCCCCAAAAATATTTAAAAATTTTTTTTTTTAAAAAGATTTTTTATATAACTTTTCTTCTTTTTTTTTTTACTATTCCCCAAAAAAACACATTTTTCTAATATTAAAACTATCGCATTTAAGTTTATGTCACAATAATTTGAAGGACCGGCGCGGCGCCCTGTCTGATTGCAAATTATGATAATAGTTTTGAGAATCTGTGTAAAATTTTTTTTACAGTCTTTATGATATTTTATTTTAATTTCGCCATTTAAAAAATAAAATTTTTTTTTTAGAATTTTTTTGCTAGATTTTCTTCCTTTTTTCAGCACTTAATAGTAAAAAAAAAACAACCCCCTTTTTTTCCCATCAGCGTTTCTCAACCTTTTTTTGGGCCCCCCGGGCCAAAATTTAGTTATTTTTTTTTTTAATAAGTAAATTTTTTTCGCGGATCGAAAATTGTCCGCGGACCCGTAAAATTTCTCCGCGGACCACTTTTCCATGGTGGTCCGCCCGCCGGACCCAAAAAGGGTTTAGAATAGCTGTTCTAGGTCTTTTTTAAAACAGATTTGTATCCTTAATACTTTTTACGTCTAAAAAAAAAACGCTGTTGCAAAAGATACGCCCTAAAAAAATTTTTTTTTTAAAAACTTTTTTTTTATTTGGCTATATTTTCTTAGCTCATGTATGAAAATATTTTCAAAAAAAAAAAAAATTTATCGATTGGTAAAAATTTTTTAATACCAAAAATATTTATTTTTGTTTATAGTTTTTAAAATGAAAGTGCAATTTCCCCAAACTGTTTATAAGGTTAAAAGCGCTAAATTGGGCTTTAATTTAAAAAAAAAAATTTTGGTATCTTTGATAGTTTTAAGGTTATGGCGGTGGAAAAAAAAAAATCTTTTTTTTTAAATTAAAAAAAAAAACATTTTTTTTAAATTTTTAAAAAGTTCGAGACCACAAAAAAATGTCGTAAAATACGATTTCATGTGCCCGGTGACATACTCAAAGAAACCTAACAGGTTCAATCTGGTTCTACGCCAAAAAAAAAAACGACACGATAGACTTGCGGAATCGCTCCGCTAACTGTAAACAAAACAAAAGCCACCTTAACTGCAAAAAACAATAAAACTCTTAAAGGTTCGTACAATACTGTGAAAATAACCTCTCTGCAGTCTTAATTTATAACGGATATTTTTTTGTTTGTTATGTTTACCTGTGAAACACAGTTGTGATGTTGGTATACATAAAAATGGGCTAACATTAGCAATATTGTCTGTGGTAATTTATTTTAAACAAATATTTCGTTAAATTTCGGCTACATAAACAATTAACGGTTAAAAGGGTCCCAATAACACACATTGATTGGATATCATTGTTTGGGCATTACATTAAGCAAATTACCAAAATAATTTCTGCATCAGGTTTGCCACTGGTTTGTGTCCGGATAATTTAATAAAACAAATTTTGCTTGCTTTTAAAATTGCGTTATTGCATATTTTTACTTGTTATTAACTTGTTAATACAATTAATATTGTTAATATGTTGCAAAACGGACTTAAAATGTATTTATAATTAATTATTGATTTGTTCATTTATTTGTTTATTTATATTCTTTGTACTTATGTGACCTATCGTTCTTATAAAACATACTATCTTATTTGCATGTTTTTTTTTTTTTATATTCCACCTAATTTGTAGAAAACATGGAATAATGACATTTTTGTCATATTTAACTTTTTTCGTAAGATTGACAGAAACTTTGTATTCTAATACTTTTACTAGTTTCACCTTTACTTATGACTATTTGTTTAATTATTTTACCCTGCCTGGTAAGACTTTTTTAACAGAGGTCACTCATTTTCTTTTTTGTTGGCAGCTATTTTTTTTTTTTTTAGTTTTTTAAAGGACACACTTTCAATTTCCCAAAGTTTTTAAACGACTTCTTAAACGACCGCCTTTTTGGATAGGTTATGTTGGGGTATTTTTAAGCATAAACTTTCAATTTTTGTGAAGAATTTTTTCATATTTTTTTTTAGTACTGTAGTTTGAAGGACGGTAAGTTTTTATTTTAACTTTTTGAAAATGCCTTTTTAACTGCCAAAGCCATTGATAAAGGCAAACAACTAGATGTAATATATACTGATTGTGAGAAGGCGTTCGATAAGGTGGATCACGCTATACAACTTGACAGGTTGATTGACTATGGATTGTCCGAGTCAGCCTACTTATTTCTAAAGTCATACTTGGAGGATCGAAAGCAAATGGTAAAAATTGGTAAATGTTTTTCAGATAAGTTTACTGCTACTTCAGGGATGCCACAAGGCAGTATTTTAGGTCCTTTACTGTTTAGCATATTTATCAATTTGTTGCCCGAGTGTGTATATAAATCAACTGGGCTGTTATTTGCGAATGATTTTAAGTTATTTAAAATTGTTACTAGTATAAAAGATAGCAGAAAGCTGCAAGAGGATTTAAATAGGGTTGTAGAATAGTTTAAGGAAAACAAAATGTCTCTAAATGTCACGAAGTGTTTAGTTATGAACTTTACACAAAAAACTAACTTTATTGTAAATAATTATTATGTTAATGATATAGTACTTAAACAAAATGATGCTGTTAAGGATCTAGGCGTTCTTTTCCAATCAAATTTTAAATTTAATAATCACTATATTCATATAACAAACAGGACCTACAAAGCTCTGGGTTTTGTTATACGAAACAGTAAAAACTGGGAAATTGCCACAGTCATAAGACTTTACAATGCCTTGGTGAGGCCACATTTGGAATATGCCACGCAAATTTGGATGCTCTCAGCAAAAACTCACATAGATCTAGTAGAGAGAGTGCAAAAACGATTTCTTAGATATTTATATGTAAGAAAGAAAAAAGGTATCCATTTATGGTTTCATACAGGGAATTTTTTGGGATATTTTTAAGTTTTACTTGTTCACAGGAGAAAAAAAAATTGTGATATTTAATACAATTAATTAATAACTTTAAGTACAAAGACTGCAATATTATAAATTATATACACTTTAAAGCCCCAAAAGAAATTAAAATTTTAATAGCGATATTTTTAGCATAAGTCAAACGAGTTTATCACCAGAATAATGCTAACTAAATGTAATATTTTAGCTAGGGAGTATGATTTTGACATATTCAACATAAAAATTACACAGCTGCAAAAAATGTTGTAGCTTACTTTGGTGTGTCTTGTAATATGTAGTTTGTAGGTTATTCTTTTTCTCTTACTTGTAAGTACCATTTTGTTGTATTTTGGTGTCTGTAAGAGTAGCAATAAATAAATAAATAAATAAACTGTAAACTACTAAAGTTTGACAAATTTTTGTTATTATAGGTTTTAAGGAAACATAAGCTTTAAAAGCAGAATTTATTAGGTAAACAAAAAAATAATAGTAGGCAGCAGTACAAAGTAAATGATGTTCTTTACAAAATAACATAGGTAAGACCACTTAATTTTTTTAAATGTTGATCCCGATAACTTACACAAATTACTAGAATTAAATCCACCCATTGCAGGTTTTTATACAAAATAAGTTTTTTTTTCATAATTTTATACCTTTTCTATTTATCAGAATTTAGAGAATTTTTAACATATGTTCTTTTATACATTTTTTTTTAAATTACTGCTGCCTACACAAAATCTACACTTTTTGCAGGATTGTAGAAAAATGTGTTGTATTACTCTTTTCCGTGTTACAATGTAAAAGTTTTGCAGCGTTAATATGTTGCCGAACTGTTTTGAAGTATTTTGTGCCTCAAGCTTTCAAATTAATTTGTTACCAATTTTACACTGATTTTGGCATGATGTTTTATCCCATTAATCGAAAATGTTGTATTTAATTTAACTTAGGCCGAATGGACCATTAGGCAGGGGCGGTTTGTGCGAATGGCGGTTCTAGGCCTGTAGACTTGCAAGAAAAAGTTGAAAATATAGTTTTTTCTCTGTTTATTTAAACTAAAATATTTCTTTTTAAATTTTAACTTTGTGTTTTATATTAAATTTTCAACATTGGGAAGAAGATATGAAGACGGTTAAATGGGGACAAAGATGCGCATTTGCGTGACTAAAAAGATGCTGTTTAGAAAGTTTTATAATTCAGTTAAAAATTTATATATTCTCCATCGATCATTGATTCAGTATATTTCGGAAATATCCGAAAAAAAATCAAAATTATAAAAAAAATATTTTACAGCTTTATTGGAGAATTTGAAAACAAATTGGAACAATATTGGAACATTTTCCTGCTAAATGATGCTGTTTTTAAATTTACTTGCCGACGTTTCGTCTCTCGGTCACCAGCATCAACTTTATTTTTTTATGAGCGCCATATCGAATTCTTAGAGCTTTCGATGGCCCCCTCTTTGCCCTTTTAATAATTTTATAACAAGTTATCTTGTAATTCAAAAATTCCAAAATTTTAAAGAAAAAAGTTTTCTGTCATAGTCGGCTTTGATCCTTTAAGGTACCATTGTCAAGTAAATAACTTTAGGATGCATTTATAATCCCATTCTTGTTAAAAATTAACTTTGCCAATAAAAAAATGAAATTCAATAAATAAATGGTAGGTATTTTAATATAAAATCGATAGAAACAGTGGGAAAACGCTGAAGATGTATCTGAACATGTATCCCAAAAAAAGACAGTTTCATCGAATTTTTTTTGAATTATTAGATGAAAGAGAAAACTCAAAAATGTTTTAAATACACTAACATTACTTTGGCGATATAAAAGTAATAATTATTGAACTAAACTTGAATCTTCTCGTTATGTATCTCAATGCGCGATGTATAACTCTTCTTAATCTGCGCATGCATACCTTCCAATCATTAGTAAAAGCTCTTCAACTATTTGGTATTTGTCCCGCCTGATAATTCAATTTTTAAGTGTACCCTATTTAAATGGATCGAGGACATTTAGCTCTAGACACTTGACTGGTCATCTTATCAGTGCGTTATTTCCGATTCATCTGTCATTAACCTTTTGATAAGAAAAGGGGGCATCCATTAATTCCGTAAGGTGTTTTTCTAGCAGGGCCCCTTTCACTTGGTGAGATTTGGTAAGATGTCGCGACCCCCCTTGCCTTACGGAGATTTACTTTATAATTTTTAAATAATAAAACTTATTTACATGTATTTTGCTACTTATTACTAAATACATAACTATAAGAACTCGGACTACTGATATTTTTTCTTTTAAAAACTCCGAACGTTATTTTTATTTGTCCTCAAAATAATAAGAATATTTATTAACTACGACCATTTTTTGCACACAAAAAAAATAAAAAATATATATGTTTTTTTATTGTATATAATAATAATGTACCTGCTTAAAATAAAAAAAATTGACGAAGAAAGACCCCCCCTTCCTTTAGATGAGGTGTGATGAGATTTTGTTGACTCCCCCTTGTGAACTCACATAATTATTGGGTGCCTTATCAGATACCAGGGTTGGCAAGTTTCGGGCAGGGTGGAAAACTACTGGTTTTAACCAGGGTTAAAAACCGGGCAGGTCAAAATTAGTTTTGACTATTTAGTGGTCAAAAATGGCCAAAACTTAAATGATGCCAAATTTTAGTTATAAACATTTTAATTCAGCTTTTTAAAAGTTTAGTTTACAAAAAAAAAGCAGCAACTCAAAAATCACAATCAATAGAGAAAAATTAACAGGTACATGACGCGTAACCTAAGCCGTCAAGAGTCAGGTATAGGACCGTATAGGTTTAAAATAAAAAAATATACCTCGAATTAAATTCGCTGTTATAAAAAAAATCATTACAAATGTTCTTTATTACCTAAATTAATAAAATCGTTTTTTGTTTTTTGATCCACTGTTTAAGTTCAGAATTCTGTAAACCGATACTAATTTGTGCGTTATCCAATTCTAATTTGTTCCCTAACTTTGATTGGATAAAACTAAAATAGTCATGTTCAAACTTGGGCGGTAATTAATAAAGAAGAACGATCTTAACAAACAAACATCCGTTCTCACACGATAAAAAAGGATTTTGCCAGCGTTGCTGCGTGCCGTTTCACCACGTCGTTCGCTCGCAAGTTCTGTAGGTGCGCGTGGCGCGTGTGCCGATAGTTACATATTTCGATAATAGGTCATCATAGCGATACATGCCAGGTTAAAAAAAAATATATTAAAAAATTTTGGTTTTAACCAGTTTTGAACGGTTAAAACCAATTTTGACCACTACCTTGGTCAAAATCGAGAAAAAGTGTTTTTTTGCCAACCCTGTCAGATACCTGCCTTGTGTTGTGAGGTAAAGCACCATCGTGTTGGAACTAGATGCAGTAAAAATTGGTCAAAGGTAAATTATCCAAATAGCCTTCGAAAGTTAACCTCAAAAATTAATAATAGTTTTCTCCATTTGGAGTATGGTTAAAGATTTTCTTGAAATCGCCTGGGGTTGTTTATGTTCTAGGTATGTTTATTGTTTCCATCAAATTTTCTACTGCCTGTTGATGTTTTTTCTCTTCTTTTAATTCAAATCCAGGTTTGATAAATTGTTTCCTATCTTAATTAAGTCACCCACGGAACAGTCAATAAGTGCTTTAAGCCTTTATAGACTGTTCCAAGACAAAAAACCTAAATTTAGTGCTTATTGTACTATTTTTATATATTATTTATTTTAATTTCTGGCAAATTAAGCTTTAACAAAATATGTCAAGAAAATTATGTTGAAGAATTTTTATAAAAGGCTATGTTTAATTTCTTAAAAATTTAACTTGATTTAAAAGCTTGTTACTGTACAAAATGTGATGGCTTGTGCTGGGTGTCGAACTAAGATTTTCTGGCGTATTTTTTTCTGCTGAACACGAATGTGAAGTCAAAATTGAGGTTCGAACAGCACATAATCGAGGAAACCCCAAAAAACCGACACGGTACATTTACCGGCAGAAACCTGCCACCACAAAATTTTTGGACTACGACTATATAAACTATAAGAGATACAAAAAATTTTGTTGAACAAAAATGAAAGCTTTTCAAATTGTATTTAAAAAAGTTATATAAACATTTTTGATAAAATAAATAATAAAGGAGATATAACCGAAAATGTAATTTTGACAAAAAATTCAGTCCAAAATAGGATTTTTTGTTTATTAATGAATTTTTTTTTATTAATAAATTATAAATTTTATTTATTTGAATCCCACATCATTTAAAATTCGCAGGAAAAAATCCAATAATAAAAAAAATATTTTAATTTTTTTCCAGAACCATACCTTTTGGATTTTTTTTTAATAATAAATCATTTATTTTATTTATTTGAATACCAGATCACTTAAACTTTGCAAAAAAAATCCAAAAATTAAAAAAATATATATTTTTCAGAGGTATACCTTGAAAAAATCCTGAAAATTCGTTTTCTTGATTAAAACTCGAAAAATATTGCATTTACAGAAAAGGTTACATAACTTAAATTAAAGGTCTAAAAATACATGGTTTATGTTATGTCTGTGTTATTAAAAATTCTGGCTAAAATTTTTATTAAAATATTTTGTATGAATACAAGTTTTTTGTTCAGTTTTTTTTCCCCCCCACCGTAATACACTTTTTTTTAAACAGGCGACAAAATAAACAACAAAAACAAGAAACGATCAGATTTTTTCCATTTATAAGTAAATTAATTATTAAATTTAATAAATCTAAAAAAATAATAATATAAAAAAAAATTTCATTTTTAAAAAATTTCCCCCCAACAAATATTTGCCTTTAATTCTTAAAATGCCTGTAAAATGTGTAGCGACCCTATAACACCTGTCACGGATGGAAAAAGGCAGTAGCTTAATGGAAAAACGCAGCATAAAGGAAAAAAAAAAACACCCAAAAATATTTAAATGGCAGTTTAATAATAAATGAAACGGCCGGGCGTCTCCTTTCTTTTAAACAATTTTCCTCTTGGTTTTAAATTGACTTGAACACAATACGACAGGGTTTGGGGTCAAAAAATATAAAAAAAATCGTGCATAAATCTTTTGATATCTATATATTATATATATATATATATATATATATATATATATATATATATATATATATATATATATATATATATATATATATATATATATATATATATATATATATATATATATATATATATATATATATAAAAATATATATATATATATATATATATATATATATATATATATATATATATATATATATATATATATATATATATATATATATATATATATATATATATATATATATATATATATATATATATATATATATATATATATA
>JAHBCN010025794.1:0-10973 GCA_019359885.1 Listronotus oregonensis | reverse complement strand
AAATTCTTACCTTTTTCCACAAACTAAACGAGCCAATATCGCCCCTTATAAGATATTAACGAAGAAAAAGGGTTCCATGCAGGTTTTCCACGTGGTATAATCCTTTTTAAGAAGACAAAATTTTTCCCCCAAAAATTTACGGATAACGTGACAATTTCACTCCAAACCGTACTACAATTAGCACAAACAAACGGGAAATTTATTTAGGCAGTTGTTCAAAAACCCCCCAAAATAAGGGTTGAAAATTAACTTTAAAAAAATTGCCTTTACGTGGGCTGTTTTCTTTGGTGGTCAGCAGGAGAGAGAGAGTTCCCCAAAAAAACTTTTTTTCAGACGGTTTTCTGTCAAGGACGCCTTGGTTTTTTTTCTTCCCTACAATTAAAACCCCACACACGACCAATTAGCTGGTTCGTTGCCATAGACTGGCAAAAATAAACAGTTGTTCGTTGCTAACTTCTGATCTATTCCAAACGTCAAAACAAACCTCCACAAAAAAAAAAAAAGAAAAAAAACTTAGCTTAATAAAAAGTAATTCACGTTAATCTAGGTAAAAAAGGAATCAATAACAGGTCATTAACCTCTGAGGAAAATAAAATCAAAAAAACCCTTTAAAAAAATGTAAACAAAAAAATGGAAAAATTTTTCTTTCCTTGCCCCAGGCAACAGACAGTTTTGGGAAAAAAAAAAACAAAATGATGGGCTACAACTCCCCCCTTTTTTAAAAAGGTATTTACATAAAAGGTATTTATACATAAAATAATGCATATATACAAATAATATTGTTACGTTGAATTTTGCAACGTAACAACATGTTCTCCATAAATACCGCTCCAGACTTTAAAATTTTTGAGGACGCTGAGTTCTAAGTTCAAAATACCTATGTAAATTTACCTGAGACCAATAACGGGTGTGAGTGGGATTCCTACAATGGAGTGGAAATGTGGCCTCATCAGTAAAGACAATGTTTTAAATAAAATCTTCATTTTCTTTTCCCCTTATTCATCTTTTTTTAAAAAACTCCATTCTCCTGATATTGTCCTCAGGATAAGTTTCTTGGGTTTTTGAACTTTGTATGAACGATATTTTTTTTTTTTTATATTCTCCTCACCGTTTTGGGGCTTAAATCAACATCCCCCCAAGCGCACGTGTTGACAAAGTTGGATTTTCAAAATTAATGCCAACAAATTAATTTCCTTCGTTCCCCCGTTCCTCATTAACTTCTTGGACGTTTTGTATTTTATAGTTTCTGGGAAAAAGGGGCACCCTTTTTTTTGGAAATTATTTATAATTCTTGAAATAGTAGTAATTGCAGGTTGTGGCCTATTAGGATAATTCTCAGCAAATATATTTTTTCCCCCGCTTTAAAAAACCCCCCATAATACCATTAAACAATTTTTACTTTTTCCTTAATTTGATAAATACCTACCCCTTTTTTGGTTTTTTAAAAGTTCAGGTTTTTTTTTAAAAAAGCACTTGTTCTTACCTTAAATTCGCCAGGCGAAAAATTTTTTTTTACATTTATAATTCTCAACAAACTGAAAATTGTGTTACTTTGTTGTTTCTTACTAAAAAAAAAAGAATGCATACACAAATAGCGGACGATTGCAAATTCGTCCGGTCCATTCTAACCTGTGGGGGGCCCCTGTCTGTATATAATCTGTAATGGAAAATTGCAAGATACCCCAAATTAAATCAACGGCTTTAAATTTTGGGTTTTAAAGATTTTCTTAATTCTTAAGGTTAAACCCGACCATGCCATAAAAAAGATATTATATGGGACTTGTTTTTTTTTAAAATAGGATGTAAAATTTTATATAGAAAAATTTGGGCAAAAAAAAAACACCTATTATTGTACAAAAAAAAAAAAAAAAAAAATTGCACAGATAAAAAGGTAAGACACTATTAATGCCATTTTGACACCAGTGTTTGCGCAGTTGCATAATGAAATAAGGTCCCCCTTAAAAAAAGATATCGTCTGGTTTTTTACGCAGATTTTGGCCTGCCTTATTTTGGTTTTTTTTTAAGGTCGGTTTTTTTTGTGTAACCGAACGAATGTCAAACACAATCGTAAAATTTCTTTGAGGTAGAGAATATTTATAACCTTGCTTTTTATATAGGGTGTCCCAAAAGTAATGGGCACAGAGTAACAAAAAAATCCTTAGGTCAAAATAATGCAATTAACGTAAACTTCCTTTTTAACAAAAATTTTAAAACTTAGAACAGGGTGTAAAAATTTTTAATTTTTTTTTTTTTTTTCGTAATAATTTCTTTACTAAAAGACATAGCGGTACAAAATTGGGGATGTGGGCATTCTTTGGGGAAAAAGAAATTTAAATTCGTCCATACTTTTGATGTTGTTAGTGGGGGGTGCCAGCTACGCCCTACCCTACTTGTTTTAGATGGAAAAATTTTTTTCTTATGTTTAGTATATTGACCTGTTTTTAAAAAAAAAGAAGTTTTATATACCATATTAAAGTCTCTGGGAGCAACTGTTTTCGAGATAAACGCCCAGAGGACCCCGCAATTTTCCTATGAAAATTGGGTTTCGGTCAATTGTTTTCAAACTTTGGAAAGTAATAGTTTTTAACACGCTGATCAAAAACCCGGCACACAAAATGGACACAAACCCAAAAAAACCCCTTTTCTAACCGCCCAAAATTATCCATAAAGGTCACTGGGGATATGGAGACCTTTGAGGGGTTTTTGGGGGGGGGGGGAGGGGTTTTTTGGGGTTTTTGGGGGTTTTTTTTTTCCAGCGTTTTAAAAAACTATTACTCTGCAAAGTTTAAAAACTATTGGCCAAAACCTATTTTCTATAGGAAAATTGCGGGCCCCAAAAATTGCGTTTATCAAAAAATTGCCCTAAAGACCTAAATATACATTTTTGACGAAGCGGGAATTATATTTTCTTTTTTCATAAAGAGGTCAATATTTTAAAATTTCCGGTGCGGTAGGCCATAGCTGGCGCCCTCTCCCTCATCATCAAAAACATGGAAAAATTTCTCCCCCCATAGAACCCCCATATCCCCAATTTTGTACCTCTTTTTCAATTGGTTAAGAAATTATTACAAAAAAAAAAAAAAAAAAAATTAAAAAATTTGACATCCTTTATTTTTTGTTAGTATCCCCTTTTTTGGAAAAGGGTAAGTTTACGTTAAATTATTTAAACCCCAAGGAATCTGCTTTACTTTTTCCCCCCCCCTATGTACATAAACGGACAGTGTTCTTATTACAACAAAAAATACCCCCCAAAAATTTTAAATTTAAAACCCTTTTATTTTTTTACAAAAAAATGCATAAAAATGGTCAAAAAAAATTTGGTCAAGGCTTTGATTAATTAAAAAAATTAAAATATTTTTGATTTTTTCCGTACAGTGTCAGTTCTAATTTTTGTTATTATGCATAACAGTCATTTTCTTCTAGTTTTATTAAGAAAGCCTTTGAAAGTTTTTAAAATTTAAATTAAAATAAATTATTAAAATTTGTACTTAGAATTATCGAAAAAAAAGTTATGTAAGTACGGTCATGTTAAGGGGAAAAAAAAAGAAACACTAACATTATATAGTCAGTATTATTATTATTATTTTTAATTTTTTTCATTTTTATTTACTTATTAAATTAAAAAAAAAAAAAAAAAATTTTTTCCGGTTCAAAAAAAGGGGAAAGGTCGTCTTTAATTTGGGGCTCAATTTTTTTTAAATGAATTTCCCAAAAAGGGTGTTTATTTTTTTAATTGACAAAAAAAAAGTTGACAAAAAATTTTTTATAGAAAACTTCAACTAAAAGTTGCTCTTCTTAAATTAGAGCAACAAGTGGAAGTTTTTTTTAAAAAAAAGGGGTTCTTTTTTAAATTTTTTAAAAACAAGTAAAAAAAATTGTTGCAAAAAATTGTCGCAAAAGGTTTAGGGGGGTAGTTCTCCCCCCTTTTTCACTAGTTTTTTACAAAATTTATTGCACAAAGCGTGCAGCAACAAATCTTCCACTTTTAGTTATCCCCAATTTTTTTTATCTTTACTAACACTCCACGGGAAACCAAAGTTTAGTGGAAGATTTGGGGTTTTCAAACCGCAACTTGTGCAAAAAGTGGAAGACTTTGGTGTAAACGCAGCTTAACACACGCTTTTGTTGCTAGGATACATAACTTAGTATCTACCTATTATGTGTGTTCAAATTATAGTTAAACGAACATAGTTTGGGGCTTTTTTTTATATCCACTCATTTTTTATTGTGAAGATAAAAAAAAAATTTTTGGGGTGCAATTTTTAAAATAAAATTGTGTACAAAACAAGGTCTAATTTTAAATTCAGCTCTTTAAAAAAGGTAAAAATTAGGAACTTAGCCCAGATTTTACATACGTGTTTTTTTGGGGGATCCTGCGAACAACAAAATCATTAACAATTAAAAAAAACCTTTTAAGTTAAAAAAAATTCTTTTAAAAAGATATTTTTTTTCAGGTTATAGGGGTCCTTTTTGTATTTTTTATCTGCGTGTCCATTTTATCATTTTTTCCCCAAAACACATCCCGATATGAAAATTCCTTTTTTTAAGTCGAATACTTGTACGGACCCCAACCAATCAAGTGATTACGTTTTAAAAAAAAAAACACAGATGCCCATATCGCATTTTTTTTTATTGAATGCATTTGTAACGCGTGGTTTCATTTGAAATTTTAATTAGGTAAGTACATGTTAATTAATTAATTGTACAAAAATTTTTTTTTTTCTTGCTTTTTTTTCGGGGGGAAAAAAACTTAATACTTTACATTCTTTAAGTGTCCTGAATAAATTAGTATGCAGTTTATTAAGACCGAACTTAAAAAAATTGGAGGTTTGGAGAAAAAAGGAAAAACCTTCCGGCAGCAAGTTTTCCAGTCTAGACACTCGACATAAAGGAACAAACAACGTAAAAAAATTAAGGCCTTTTTCCCATGAACTGTAAATAGTTGTATAGGAAGGCACTTCGTGGTCTTTTTTTGGGAGCTGCTAGGGAATGTTATATTGGGGTTAATTTTTTTAAAGCAAAAGCCGTAAAAAAAACCCGTACTAAACAGATCCCACTAATCTTGTGAGTGGGATCATTAATAGGGGACGGTTTGGCTTTGGATGGAAAAAAAAAAAGCTAAAAAAATTTTGAGAGACGCCATTTCTTAGATATGAAAAAAAATTTTTAAAAACATTTGATTGCAAATACATACAGAGTATACGGTTTAAAAAAGGGAAAAATACGTTTGGTTTAAAAAATGAATCCGAGCTGTTTTTTATTTTAATATATATATATATATATATATATATATATATATATATATATATATATATATATATATATATATATATATATATATATATATATATATATATATATATATATATATATATATATATATGTAGGAGACCCATTTATGTGACAAATCAAATGATGCAGCTTTTAGTTGGTCCCCCCAACCCCCAAAAAACCGGTTGTGTGGGTTTTAGTCAAAGGACAAAAGACGCGAAGACGGCACGATCGAAGGGGGAAACAGTAGAGACCAGGGGGTGTCACTAATTTTAAAAATTTTGAAAAAACGGTTTAGGCTCAAAGGGGGGGGCCCACTTGGGAACGGGGCGGGGCGGGGTAAAGCAGTGTTGCCACGTAGATGGGATCATAAATCTCTCACGTTACTTATTTATTGGAGGTTTAATAAAACGGCCATAAAAACCAAATAAATTTATTTTTTTTAAAAAATTAGAAAAACAACAAAGTACATAAAAAAAAAAAAACCTGCCAAAAAACAAAAACCAACGGGTAGGAGTTTTTTCCCCTATATAATTTTTAAAAAAAATGCTCCACTTTATAAATACACTGTAGAGTAAACATTAAAAATTGTATATACCTGGTTTTTTTTTTTTGACCGTTTGCAATTTAAAAATTTTATTATTTTTTTTTTTGGGGGATTTTTTTTTTAAAAAAAAAATCAATTTTAATTGACGTTTGGGTTTTTTTTCCATCACCGAATATCTAAAAATAAATTAAATACAATAATAGAAAAATATTTTTAGATATTCTGATTTTTGGTTTAAAAAAAAAAAAGCGTCAATTCATTGATTTTTTTTTAAAAAAATTTCCCAAAACCAAAAAAAACCCTTTTAAAAAATTTAAATTTTTAAAACCTTTTTTTCTCGCTCTGCTTCTGTTAAAAAGGTTGTAACGCCTCCGTTACGGGAACTTCCGCAAAGAACCGACCTCCGCATCCGCCTCCAAAGAATTTATGAGGAGTTTTAACGGAGGTTTATTTACAAAAACATACAACGCAAAAAGGAGCGACGCTGGGCGACGCGGCCGCTCGGCCCCCCCTTCCCCCAAGTTTGATTACTAGTTTTTTATGAAAGCGTATCTTGTACATGTATGTATGTTATGTACCCTTTTTTAAATAAATATTTTTGATTTTTAAAAAATCAAAAATTTCTTTTTTTTCACTTCAAATTTCACCTCCGCCTCCGTTCCCCTTCCCCCCATCCGCGGAGGAAAAAATCTTCTCCTCCACATCCGCCCCCCGCTAAAAGGCCCCCCGTTCAACCCCGGTGCTGATATAGATTCGGAAGGTCGGCGACCAGCTAATTGGGGATAGTCTCGGACGCTATGTTATTAAATATAAACGAAAGAAAAAAGGGTTTTAATTTAAATATGCATATAAAAAGGATATTTGTAATTATTTAGTAAATAGTTCAAAAAAAATAAAATGTCATAGTCTAACTGGAAAAAAATCTCTACAAATAGATTTGTTTCTGTAAATCCCCGTCGTCTCAAAGTACTCAAAAATTCGCTATTTCCGCGACTAGTCGCTGCGAACGGCAACTTTTTACTTCCCACTTCGGGGTTTCCGGGACTTCGGTCCCCCTTCGAAGGGGGGAAGGTCTTTTTTCGGGAAAGCGGAAGCCATTTTCTTTTCACTTATTGTTTATGTGCTTTTTTTTAAAGTGCTGTATTGCCGCGTGATTTTGGATTTTTTTAATTATTAGTGTTTCTCTTGTTATTAGGTAAGTTTGGCATATTTTAATTTTAAGCAGTAATTCGCTTGAGTTGACCATATTATGCAGTGTGTATTTTGTTACAGAAGAAAATCGCAGAGGCAGCTCCCCCCTTTTTTTGGAAAAAGGGTAACATGAAAAATTGTAAGTAAAAATAACAAAAAAATATTTCATTTTTATTCTAAAAAAACCAATTTTTATGTATTTTTTAAGGGGTTTAAAAAATTTTGTTTTTAATTTTTAATTTTTTTTTTGGGGGAAATTTTTTCGAAGTGTTTTGTATGGAAAAATTAAAATTATGCAAATTATATTTAAGCTACTGCTGTAAGAAAAGGGCCCTTTTTTTTTTCTTGTTTTAAAACACTAAGGATATATTGTCTTTGAAAGACTAAAAAAAATTAAACTAAACTTTTTTTTTTGAAAAAAAATTAACAACTTTGTGGGTACTTTGAGAGCTGGTATACTAATGTTTTTGCATTCATCATAGAGATAAATTGTAAGAGATTTCAAAACTAAAAAAAAATTTTATAATTATCAGATCTAAGGGCATGAATATTTCAAAATGAAGTGCCATTGTTATAGCAATATTATTTACTCCTATAATAAAACAAAATAAATAAAAATGAAATTATTTTACTGTTGTTTCTCCATACTTTTAAAATATAAAACTAATTAGGTGTATCATTGTATGAAAATTTTTTTAATTTAATGCCCCTTTAAACATATTAAATTTGCCAACACCCCAACATTTTAAAATAGCAAGTAGTTTAAAAAAATTAAAAAAATTTAAAAAATGTCTATTAGTTGTTAATAATAATTTACATTATGAGTCCGGTGGTTACTTTTTAAAAATTAAGAGTTAGACGGGGGTGATGCTAAGACCCGGGCAAGAATGCCCCAACCTAAACTAGTAACTGAAACAAGTATTACTGAAATGTATTGAAATGTATTTTATTTCATATTTAAATCTGTTCTGTATCATTATTTGTTTTTTTAAAAAAAAAAAAAACAAATTTATTCTAAAAGTTGCATTATTTTTTTTGTGACGACAGTCAACAAGTAGAAGAAAATGTCATTTTTAAAATTTTTTTAAATGTCTTATTTGATTTATAAAAATGAAACAGTTTGGTAAGTGTTACATAGCGACACTTACCTGCGCTGATATGGAACCTACCGGACTTAAATTTATAATGAAACCGAAGGTCTACCAGACGATATGAAATAAAAGTAAAATCAGCTGTTGACCGCTAACCCCATAAACAAACTAAAAGTTAAAATCATAGGATTATGTTCTGTGTTTTTTGTTTTTTAAAAGGTAAATTTTCTGCTAATTTGTTTAGTATTAAAAATAAGATGTCATTTAAAAATGGTTTTTTTTCTAAATATTGTAGGAAAAAAAAGGAAAACCACCCAAAATATATCAACATGTAGGAAAGGGTCATTTAACAAGTGCAAAAAAATTTTTTGGGGTTTGGCTTTCCCCCATTTAGGAAAAGGGTCCCATTAAAAAAAAATTTTATGGGGGATTTTTTTTGTTTTTTTTTAATCCATTTTCTTTAGTATTCTTTTAAATTTTATGGGGAAAATACACAAGATGGCTATTTCACATTTTTTTATATAAGAAGAATGCCATTAATGGCGCTATTTAGTCCTCATTGGATGGTTCTGTAAATTGATCGTCATGTATTTACAGGGGAAAATTTTTTAAAAATTTTTTTTTCATTTATGTTTATGTTAATACAAAAATAAAACGGTTTTAATGTTAAAATTCTTATAGATGTATGTAATTTCAAAGTTTTTAGGCTCAAGTATTTTACATTTTAGATTTTTTTTTTTTTAAATAGATTTAGTTTTACTAAAAAAAGGGGTGAGTTATTTATTTTTATAATTGTTTTTATTATTTTCTAATGATATAAAAAAGTGGACGAAGCACAATAAGTATTTTTGTCAGATTTTATACACAGAATTTTGATTAAAAGTGTATTTTATAATAGCATGAGATGTTGAAGATTTTTTTTTTATTTATTTTTTTATTTTTGCTAGTCACTAATTATTATATATAGCCTTTGCCAGTTTTAAATTCTGGGGGGAAAAAAATTTTTTAAATAATAAGAGAAATTAAGTTAATAAATTAATATTTTTTTTTAAAAAAGTAGGAAAAAAGGAAAAAAATTGACCCCCAAAAACAACAAAAACTGATAAAAAAAACCCAAAAAAGCATAGGGTTTTTTTGTATTTAGAAAATCATCTTAGTTACCATAGTTTTTTAAAAAAATTTTTTTTTTAAACTACTTTTTATACATGTGTATTTTTTTAATTTTTTTTAAAATAATGACAATGTAATTCTACAATGAGAGCATACAACATATGTCACTTTTCTCACCATATAGAAATATCAATTTATATTTTTCTTATTTATTTTTTCATATTGTTTACTTTTTCATGTCACTAATAAATATATTTACTCTGCAAGAAACAAGTTTATACATCCATGTCACTTTCTCTACGTACTTACCTACTTTCTTTCAGACAGCATTATACCTAACAAAATGAAATAGTTTTAAAAGACGCGAAGAAAAGTAACTAATATCTTGGTTAAGAATAAGGTACTGCTTTTTTTTTCCGATGTTTGCTGCGTACTTTACCCGTATGAAAAAATGGTGGACCATTTGTTTTTTTTTTGCTGTAGTTAAAAAATTTAAATTATGTATATAAATAATTAAAATAAATATATTAATTTTAAGTTTTGTGTTTTAATTGATTAATGCCCTTTTTTATGCAAAAATTAAAAAAAAAATTTTGTTTGTTTATTTGAAAAAAAAGGGAAATATTAACAATAAACAACAAAATAATTAATTAATAATTAAATAAATAAAAAAATATTTAAAACGCATTTTAAGGTTTTTTTTAAAAAAGGCAATTTTTTGGTTATTTTGGATCTATTTTAGTTGAAAGGTAAAAATTTTGGTTAAATTCACCAACAAATAATCAGTTGATGAAGTTTACCTTTTTTTTTTAAACAACTAAAAAAGATACCAAAAAAAAAAAAATTGCAAAAAAAGGCCCCCTAAATATAAATCATCTCAATCGCTAAAGTAGGACAAATATAATTTGATCAACAGACAGGGCCATCTATAAATAAAAAAATTTAAAATAATAATGTGGAGCCATCTCTAGGGGGGAATGGGCGTTCTTGCCATTCAAAATTATCTTCTGTTGCGAAAGAATTGATTGTTGCAACACTTTCTAAAACCCTTTTTTTTTGTGGTAGAGACGAAAGACGCTAAGATTTGGGGGGTCGGCGGATCGGGACAACAAAAAAAGAAAAAAAGGGTAACAAGAAGTTCGGACGACGAAGTAAAGACGCGGGCGGGGTTAAACCCAAAAGACGGTATTTAAAGACTATAAACCCCTTTCAACGTTATTTAATAATATCAGTTATTATAATTATTTTCGTAATAAACAACGAAAACCATCTGTTTGTTTATTTTATTGTATTTCTTTTTAACCAAACCCAAAAAATTTTGGGGGGGCGTCCGGGATCATTTTCGAAGAAATGCAATAAGTTTACGATAAAACCTGTTTTTTAAAAAAAGTGTAGAGTGACTGTAAGAGTGAAAAAAAAAACTCTTAGGGACAGAACTAGGACATGGTGTTATTTTTTAATAAATAATAAGACGGACGACACGAATTAAAAAAAAGATTTTAAAAAAAAAAAACGACGAAAAAAAACGGCAAAAAAATTTAATTTTTACGTTCCAAAGACGATATTAACATTCAAATAAAATTGTTTTACGACGTTAAGTACACTATTTTATTTAAAAACTGTGTAAGTGAATAAGTAATAAATCTAAAAAAAATTAAAAAAAAAGGTGTTACACTGGAAAAAATAATTGTGTGAAAATTAAAAAGTGACTTTAAAAGGTGAAATCGGGCATCAACGATTTTGACTGAAACTTTTAGTGGTAT
>JAHBCN010025793.1:0-11031 GCA_019359885.1 Listronotus oregonensis | reverse complement strand
TTCCCTTTTCTTATTTATCCACCCTTGAGTGAATATTTTTTTCGTATATAAATTTACACTAAATTCATAATGTGTTTAGCGTATTAAAAAAGGGAGTGGGGACTAAGCCAGGGCGTATATCTCACGCTATATTAATACTTATTTTCCCGGTTGCGACAAATAAACAAAAGAAAATGCTCCTCACTATATTTTCTGTATTGTGTATAAGAATTAATATGATAATATTTTACCCTTGTTAAAAATACCTAAGGACACTCGAGGGATTCGTTTCCTCATCCGGTCAACTGAGTTTCCGGATCGGACAGACTGCATACATGGAAAAGTAGCTGTTTAAATTTTTATAGGCCTATATAGGCTATTTACTGTTTAAAAGTATTGTTGTAAAAAAAGAATATGCATTTTTTTTTTTGTAATTCACAACAATTTTAAATTTAATTATATAAATTACTGTTATTTGTTTTGACAGTAAGAGACTTCTTCTTACATTATGAAGTTGAAATGCCGATAGTCGATCGCACGCCGCTGAAATTGAAACTTTTTATTCTTCTAAATTTTGATACCTCAAATTTGTATAAATAACATTTTTGATATCACCCCAAAGGAAGAAGTCGTTTGGCGAAAGATCAGGAGACCTAGCTGGCCAATTTATGGTGTAATTTGGTCCTATTGTGAGTCCATTGAAAACATTTTGAACATATTCCCTTACTACTCGTGAATTGTGTGCAGGACTACCATCCATTTGATTGTCAGGTGCAACTTCTTCCAATGCCGGCCCCACTTGATTTTGTAATAGTTCTAAAAAAGTTTTTGTTTCCAAATTGTAATTCAAGAAAAAAGGTCCAATAATCCGATGTCCAAATATACTCGCCCAAACGTTTACTTTTTGAGGGTATTGAGTCCTTGTAGATACAAACCTGTGTTCAATTTCGTTGCTCCAGTATCTGATGTTTTGAACGTTTGGTTCATTGTTTAATGTGAAGGTGCATTCGTCACTAAAACAAATATTGCGTAAGAAGTCCCTATCGTTATTCGCCATTTCCATAACTTCAAAACAAAAATCTGCTCTTCGGATCTCATCCCCTTTCCTTAATTCCTGATGTCTTTGATATTTGTACGGATGATATTTATATTTCTTTAATTTGCGTAGCACAGTGCTGTGATCCTTTCCTACAACTTTGCCAAGAAGCCTGGTGATAATTCCTTTATTTTCTTCTACATGAAGTAAAACATCTAAATCGGCATTATTTTCTTGAGCTCTTCCATCGAGTACATTATTATTTCGCTCTAAGCAGTTACATTTATTAATAACAGTACCTTTTGTCTCAAACTTATGAACGATATTTTGAACTGTTGTCTTACTTGGAATGTGTCTGTCAGGAAAAAACGTAGGGAACATGTGGGATACCCTTCGATAACTATTTTCCATGTAATACCATTTAATCATTGTTATTTTCTCTTCAATACTGTAGAACATTTTAAAATAACTAATGCAAATTATAAATAACTT
The DNA here is from genome assembly GCA_019359885.1 of Listronotus oregonensis. NCBI lineage: Eukaryota > Metazoa > Arthropoda > Insecta > Coleoptera > Curculionidae > Listronotus > Listronotus oregonensis. Next base: position 9,524 of record JAHBCN010025793.1, on the reverse strand, counting down.
ATTTAGTTACTTTTCGGCTTGATTTATTTTTTCCCCCCTTTCGGTAAAAGGGGAAAAGGTCGAATTCCTATACCCCAAAGAAAATGTATGATCAATAACACTGCAGAGCTAATAAACTGCTACGCGCACTGCACTGTAGTTGGTCATACATTGATATAATACGTTTGACCTATGTCAACGCTGACCGTCGGTCGAACAACAAAAACCCAGCATTAATATTTTTAATTAAAAAAAAAAAAACAATAAAGAAGTTGTGTTCTTTTTTCAAAAAATGTCCTTTGTTGTTTGATAAAATAGTGCATCACCAAAGCATACATAAGCTATAGAACATTTACGTTGAATTTACTGCTCGACCGATGGTCAGCGCTGACATCGGCCCAACGTAGCTGTATTAATAAAAAAATTTTGATTTTTATAGTGCACCCTTAAAATTTTATCCATTAGAAAAAAAAACCCTTTAAACCCAAAAAAAAGGGAAAAAAAATTTTATCTTTAAACCCCCAAAACCCCTTTTGGGGGAAAATTTTTTTGAAAAAAAAACACGTATATCTGACAATCAACCAATGATTTAAAATCCCGGGGGTTTTTTTATGAGTTGCTGTTTTCCTACCCGGCCCCTTTTTAGATTAGTAACAGGCAGTTGATCGCATAGAATGGTTAGAAATTTTAACTTCTGTCGTGTTCATACCTGTTTTTTGGGCTGCGTTTTTTTGTCCATTTTGACAGTTCAGTTCTTCCAACAGGAATGTTTTTAAACCATCCAGTGCTCGATTGGATTGCCATGCTGAATTTGGTGTCAAAAACAATCTATTTGTTGTTATTTTAGACGTTCGTTTGTTTAACAGGGATTTTACAAACGTACCGACAAAACTCAGGGTTTTTTGAATTAGGAACAAGCCACTTGCTATCGCACAAATTTTTTGCACCACTTGTGCAGTTTTGCTGAAGACTGTGTTATACTCGATCCTTCCTGAAACAAGGAATACATAATTTGACTTAAATGTCAAAATATATTTTGTAGTGTGATTTTAAAGTAGATGTATGTAACTTTTAATTTTTTTGGAAAAGTAAAAGGAATGTTAGTGGTTATATATCGTTTTTGATTTTTTGATTTTTTTTTTAAATAGTACAGCTAGCAAATTTTGGATGCTAAAAAAATGCAAAACGTGATTTATACAAGGTATTGCAAAAAAGACATTAAAAAATTGCGAAAACAGATTTTACGCCAAGATTTAAAGTACGTAATTAACGAGCCGCTTCTCCGCCGTTCCAAGCAAGCTTAACTGCTGCAATAAAGTAAAATTGACGCTGCAACCCGGTTGGGGTTGTTTCATCCCATAAGGACACCATCTTGTAGTAGTCGTCCATATTTAAAGAAGCTGAACTTGTTTTCCTTTTTTCTTCATGTTTCTGGGAGACTTCTCCTTTTCGCATTTCGAGCGTCTTTAGCTGGCTTAAAGGTAATGTCGTGGAATGGTCGAACCGATAATAAATTTTTGAAAATATTTTTTCTGCAGTTTTTGGAACGATATTCACATTACTTTTACACACAGTTCTTTGTAGTCTTCCCATTAGCTTTACGCATTTCCAGCCCAGTCCTTGAGGATTTAATTTAGCTGCCTGTAGTTGTTGTCTGGAGTAATTGGTAATTTTTTGCTTGGCAAAATTCCATAATTTCTTCCAGATCGATGGTGGGTTTTCTGAGTATTTAGTGGAACACTATTTTTAACAGCCGCATTAATTATACTTTTCGGAAACATTTCCAAACCGATTCATTTTGAGTTTCAGTTGAAAAATTAATAAATTTGTAAGCGTCTTTGTGATCTTTGTTGTTGGTAACGGTACATAGCAACACAGCATAGAAACCATCAAGTTTGTTTTTACAAGGCAACTTGTCAAACTTGCATAAAATTTTTTCCGGAAAAACTGCTGACAGCTAAGTTAACAGTTGTTAAGTAATTTTTTCACTTAAAATTTATATTTGACATACCAATTCTTGATAGCGATTGGTCAAAATTAATAGGAAGGAAATAATCTGTATAAAACCCTTCGTGCAGAATTTCCCGTCTTGCACATTTTTTCTCGTTGTCTGCCCGGGGTGAATTGTGGCGGAGAATCTACTTCAAGTATTTTAAATCACCTCCGCCACATAGCGAGACAAAACCGGAGAGCGCCCAAACTTACTATTTTATTGTGACAGCAATTTGAATAGGTATGAGTTTATTTTCTTGTCGAAATTAAATCGACACTCGCGACTATAAGAAATTTTCGTTTTGCCTTTTTGCTTTATTTATATTTTTTCTATCTAAATGTGTATCGTACAGAAAAATTTAATATTTGGGCAAAGAAGTCAAGAGAAAGCAATGTATGTATAAAAATAGCAGGTAAACCAGCTATTTCCGATGTTATATTTTTATATCAATGTTTTCTAAAGAAAAGTCTTGTGGGAACGTTTTTTAGAAAGGTCACTAATTTACAATGCTGGTGGAATCTTATGTTTTTCCATACTGCTTTATAGAGTGAAATATGCTGAAGTTATTTTATTTTTTACAAGTCATGAAATTAGTTCTAGTACCTTTTTGTTTTAATTTAAAAACCAATAAAATAAGCACAATAATATTTAAGCAATTTTTAAAGGTTTTTAAAGCTCTACAAAACAGCCTATTAAGTATTCTGAAAATATGACTTTTTTAGTTGTGACACTATAAAAATTAAAAAATCAAAAAATTGACAAAATTTTAACAATAAAAGAATAAAAAATTAACAAAATATTATATATGTATATATATATATATATATATATATATATATATATATATATATATATATATATATATATATATATATATATATATATATATATAATATATATATTATATATATATATATATATATATATATATATATATATATATATATATATATATATATATATATATATATATATATATATATATATTGATTATGTGCTTTCTAACCATTAAATATATTTTTAAATTTTATTTGGGACTTTTATAAAATTTATTATAAAATTAAAAGGTTATTTTTAATTTTTTCATATTTAAATTTTACAAACGTTTTCTCATAAAGGTTTTTAAGATCCTAGAAAAATCCCTCTTTAATAATAAAAAAAAACTTAAAACATTTTTATACACAATTTAAAAATTTAAAATTTTAGACAAAAATTAAAATATTTATTTATACAGTATAAATAAATAATTTCATGTTGAAGATTTTAAAATGTTTGTAAATTGTGTATAAAATTTTTTTAACGTTTTTTTATTGTTAATAGACGGTTTTCCTTCTAGGATCTATAAACACTGATAAGGCTTTTTCCGAAACGTTTGTAATAAAAAACAATATAAAAAATTTAAAAATTACCTTTTAATTTTCAAAATAAATTGAACCAAAAGAAGAAATAAATTAAAGTATATATAATAATAATATATATATATATATATATATATATATATATATATATATATATATATATATATATATATATAATATATATATATATATATAATTTATTATATATATATATATATATATATATATATATATATATATATAATAAATGTACGTGTGGATGCAGATGTATTATTTGCACCCAAAGCAAACCCCTTTAAACCGAGCGAAACCCCTAAATGACGTAAGCATGGAAAACAAAGAAAAGCTTACCGCCATACACCATGCCTTTGTAGCCCATTAGCAACTCGTGAAAATAAAAATTTAAAGCACAACAAACCTTATGATCATAATGTATATGTCGTTCTAGAAAATATAATGATTATTTTACACAATTCGTCAATGGTGGTATAATATTTTTTAGTCACTACAATTTTAAATGAAAGCCTTATGATTAACTTTGATACTTAAATTTATGTATACAGGCTGTCTGTAAAAGTTGTGAACAAAATACTACTTCCATATATTAAATTAATAAATATAAAATATGACAATATAAACTCAAATAATTTAGTCCAAAAGTTGACATTTTTGGAGAGAGTATGTTGGACTTATGATTTTATTTTAGTCAACGACTCCCTTAACTTTTTCAAAGCAGTATAAATAAGTAATTAAAATTCTCTTACTTATTTTGCATATATTTAATATGGCTCAAATCGGGTTTTTTAGTTTGAGTAAAACTTGTTAGTGTTACAACACACACTAAAATAATATTTTACCAAAATCCTCCTCTTTTTTTATGTTTCAGTGGCGTAGCCTAATACAACTTTATTTTATTTTTTACTATTATTTGGTCATGGCTTTTTTGGTATCAATATTTTAATATTTTGGTACGGGGTACTGGTTGCCCGCTTAGTTTTACATAAAAAGGTACTTATAAAATAACTTGATTAACTTAGAGGCCTTTAAGATAATTTAAATTAAAACTTGCGTAATACGATAATATTTAATAATAATAATAATTCTAATTTTTACAAAAATGTTTTTATTGTCAATGAACCGAAGATTAAAAAAATGTATTTAAGTATGAGGAGGACACTTTAAACAGTTTTTGTAAATTGTATGTCAAAAAATGTATGACGAAATGATGATAAAAAATGAATAAAATTGCCTGAAGCTATACCACTGATCCTTAATAGTAACAAAGGTTTATCGTCAAAAGGTGTATTTTGTTTTTTGTTTTAGCTATAGGAAGTTTTATTTAAATTAAAAACCCCGATTTAAAAGTAAGGGGAAAATCCCAATTTTAATTTTTTTTTTACATCCTGTATCTTAAAAATTGGGTCGTTAGGAGCTTTATACATTTATGTCTTATTTTTGGACAAGGAATTTCCCAATAAGCATTGTTCCACGTTTTTTGAAACACACTGCATAAATGATAACTTTTTTATGCTTTTTGGGTCTTTAAACCGGATTCAACAGGGCCCAAACTTGCCAGTTCAACCCTCGAATAGGGCAGGAGCTGGATGGCCGCATCACGGTATACCTTTCCAAAAGACGGGCTATGGGGGATACTTCAAGGGCCCGGGGATTTTAATATTGGGACCCAACGAAGTGTTGAATTTTTTCCCTTTATAAATTTGGTCGGTTATTTATCCCCCGAATTCATACCAAAAAAATAGGAATTTTTTCTGGGCGTAAATGTTCCAACATGTTCGTGGCACTGTACCTACAAATAATTAAAAGAAAACTATATTATTTATTCAAAAAATGTTAAAATTACAAATTATTAAAAAGTTTTTTTGTGACTATCAGACTGTCTATTCCAAGCCCGAAAACAATTTAATGTACTTACGTTTCTCGATTTTTGTACAAAGAAACTCTCTACCATTTTTTTTTTTTTTCGTTTCATTTATCCTATTGCCATCCTGTAAATTCCTAACATAAAATAATAGTCTGCGGCATACGCGTCCGCTAACGATTCATCTTTTTGTGCAATTAAACCAAATTATTTAATTTTTTTCCGCCAACACTGCCGGCGTAAAACAAAATGCAAGTGTTCAGGTCTGAAACCGCGATCCAACATGCGCCGTGGGGACGGCTCGACCACATTTTGACTCGCCAGCCTTGACACTTAACTCTCAACCCAGGATTGCCATTCCACGAGCCGTTGGATCCCAGCTTAAGAAATGAGGTGAAGATTCAGAATTTAATCAAACAAGGTGTGCTTACAACAAATCTGCAAGTTTGACGCAATATGTTTAATTGTTCCGCCACTGGGCTAGTTGCCTCAGAGAAGCCGCATATTTTTAATGATACGACTCTTTTCCTTCATTTATCTTTCTCCCGTTTTCACTTTAGGCTGCTGCCTGACTGGAAAACGCGTATCGCTCTGATCGGCCTTGTTTTAAATTTCTTAATTATAAGGAAAAAAATTAATGAAACATTTTCGGCATTCCGCCATTTTCGTATTTAAACTTTTGTTACAAGGTTGTAAATCAAAGAAAAAGTTTTAGAGTAAAAAATACATATCGTTATTAGAAACATTATTTGGCTTTTGTCCAGAATATAGAAAACATATGTATATAACTATTTTAAATTCTATAAAAATCTAAAATATTTTTTTTACGTTGTGAAGGAATAATCTACCCTTGCTACAACAATATAACTAAAAGCATACAAATATTTTATGATTTTTTTTATGAAATCAATGACGGAACAAGCATAAATAGTGTCTCATGTCGGGTTATGCATGCTGGTTCCAGATTTCGATTTATCCCACATAAGGCATGTATACTAAACGCAAAACAATTTCCGATGCACGTCATATGCTTTTCGTGACGTGGATGTTGCCAGGTTGCCAGATAGTGAAAAAATATGAGATGAATTTTTTAAAAAAAATAGGTTTTTTTTTTTAAAAATGATTTTTTCCCCTCCTTAATCAAACAAATTTAAAAATTAAATATTTATTTCACATGTCTTAGTCATATACTTTATTTATTCCATTACAAATATTACACAATAATTACGCCAGTTAGCATATAGAACTCGATATATCCAAAACAATATACACTCTAATATTCCGTTTCCTAAGCCCCCCTGAAATTCTGATTTAAAAACAAGCCCCAGGTCAATGCAGATATCTCTTCCACAAGACTTTAAAGTAATCTTGGATTGGGCGTGAAAAATCTTCCCACTTTTAATGCCTAAAACACAGTCATTTTCGCTGTCGAAAAAAAATTCTGCCAATGCTTATTCGTTATATACGAGTGGCCAAGTTCTGCAGAACAAAGAATTATTTAATTGTAGGTGTTACTTTTGAGAATAATCTTTTAATCTGTTCACTGTATGTACCCCAGATCAGACCCTTTAGAATATTGTTCTCATGTCGGGGGGAAGGGTTCCTAAACTTAGCAGCCCCTCTTGCCGTCCGACAAGCTGTGGGGGGTTTTCCCCCTCTTTTGTAGGTTTTTTAGGCCGCTCTAAGAGTTAGCCAGATAATTCCTCCCCTAGCAGTTCCCAACAGACCAACATGTAGTGCCACTTTTATGCATCCTTTTACAGTCCAACGTGAGGCCCGATCTTCCCCGTTCGTTTTTTTATCCCAAAGTGTCCAATATGAAACCTGCTACCCGCGGAAGTTTGTCGTTCTCCTCCAGCTCCAAATATTTAAGGCCCGTGTAAACAAACTCCCTCCCACCACGCTTAAACACCTACGGAAGTTAGTATTTGGGGCCCAGCCTTCGTGGACTGTGCTAAGATAAAAAAATTTGGGAAAAAAATTTGTTTGGGGGTGCAGCAACACGCTAAAAATTTAAAAAATTTAAAATTACCTTTGCAAGTTTTATATGCTACTTTTTGTTAAACTTACTTTCTTACTGCAGTCAAGGGAAATTTGGGGCCCCTTATTTTCCAGTTCTTCTGAAAATAGCTTAGCAAGGAAGCATGCTCTTTGACGGCTGTTTAAATGCTTCGGCATTTTGAGACTGAACTTGAACGTAGAAGTAAATGCACAGTAAACTACAAAGTCTTTGTTTTCAAAAAAAAAGTTTTTTAAAATAACACTTATAAAAATACACACCAACAAAATAGTATTACTAAAAACACAAAATTGTTATAAATAATAACAGTGGACAGGAAGCATAAAATCAAAGAATGAACGGCAACGTCGCTAAATACGACAACATGACAATAAAAAAATTTCAAATTTAAAACCCAATTTTTACAGATTTAACTGATATAAATATTCTATGTAATTGAGTTAGTATTAAAGTGAAATGAAATACTTTTTATTAAATTCATTAAAAAGGGCCAAATTGTAATATTTTTTACCTAGATTTTATTTCGTCACGTTTGGGGACCTGAGTATTATTTATCAGCTGATTGATGACGTATCGGAAATTGTTTTGCGTTTACTTTAGTTGTGTTTCCACCTGAAACTGAGATTGTATAATTATAGGTTCATAACTTTAATTTATAAAAGCTTTGTTGATTTGTTAGTACTGGTGTTGGTAGGCATTTTTGTACCGTTACCATTTTAATTTTGCCTTGCTCGCTTAAGGGCATATCTATTTCCGGCTTCTGCTAAATGTTGTTGGTATCCATCGTCGATATTTGTAGTACCGTCAACGTCTCCAACAGCCTAAGTTTTAGCCAACATCAATCTGTCGCACTCATCACAAGTATCGTTGTTTGAGAGTTTAAAGCACAAATTGAACTCAGAATTAAAAATTTGTAAAATATATTGTAAATATTGTCTTCCAAGCATTCAGATCTATACAGTTGATACATACGACTAATGCTCAAATCATTTCCCAAGTATTTTTTTGAAGAGCGCTCACGGCTATAATGCGATTCGATAATGGGAAACTTGTTAATGTGCTCTCTTACGCCTTACTTAATAAAATCTGCGATCTTGTTTACAGATTCATGTCTTCCCCTTCGGTCTTCTGTTGTTAGTCCTCCATCAGCCTTTTTTCGAAGTGCTGTTGTTACAAATGTACTACAATTATTGAATTTGGAAAATATATTTAACTACTCGAGAACAATCGTAATTATATGAATGTATTGCGTATAACGTACTTACCTATTTTGAGGTTAGGATCTTCAAACATAGCTGGCAAATTTCTGTTTTTGTTCTTCTTCTGATTGAACGCTATGAAGATTTTGATCTTTAATTGACATTTTTAATATTTTTCGTGTTCTGCTTGTCATTGTAAACACTTAAAAAACACGTGCTCGTAAAAAGCGTCACAACATGACTAATTCTAACCGGTGGATTTAATATTAGATATTTTGTTTTGCGCCTGGACTTAATACTTAATTTTTACATATCGCCAGATATTATGTCCATACTTTTTACATAATACTGCCCGTTATAACATATAACGGGCAGTACTTTTATTAATAGTATAGTCAGATAAATCATTTTTTCAAAAAAGGGGAGTTAACACAGTTTAGCTCTGAGGTACAGTACTTTAAAAAATTGACAACATACAAGTCTAAATCCATAACCAATACTCAATACAACATCCAAGGCACATCTAAAGACAATAGCTAATTTTCAATGTCTACGTAAATAAGGCTGATTGTCATTTTCTGGTATGCGTGAAAATCCATCCAATGCGTGTCTGTTTAATAACAGGAAAACATTATTCCAAAAAAAAAAAATGAACGTGTTTTAAAGAAAAAAATATTTTAATTATATCATTTGTCATATATAAATTAAAAAAGTAAAACCTATTTAAAAATATATATTTCATTTCAAAATATTATAAATAGGTTTTCTAAAACAAACTTTTTTTCATAACCTTAATTTTTAAATCAAGAAAAAAACACGTAATTCCAATAATAAAATTAATTATGAATCATAGTAATTATGGCTAATGGCTTACGAAAAAAATAACCCAAAATAATCCCAAATTACCCTATTCTAATATTTTTAAAGACTCATCTCGTAGGCGCCTCGACTGAAATCACTTACAAACAATTAACATAAAATCCTAATTGCTTTCCTTCGTAAAAAATCCCGAAAATCCAATGAACACATAAAAAAAGGGTTAAGGTCAATAAGGGGCCCTTCTGTTTTCGGTGAATTCTTTTACTACCGTTAACCC
>JAHBCN010025792.1:0-10986 GCA_019359885.1 Listronotus oregonensis | reverse complement strand
TATATATATATATATATATATATATATATATATACGGGGTGTTTAAAAGTAGCCCCCCTTTTTTTTTTTTTAAATTTTTTAAAAATTGGGGAAAAAAAAATGTTTCAAAAAGGTTTTTTTGGGTTTTTTTCCCGCCAATTTTGAAAACAACGTTATGTATGGGGGGGAGAAAAAAAAAGCCCCGTACAAGAACAAATTTTTTTTTTTTAAAATTTTCCCCATATTTTTTGTTACATTTTTGTTTTCGAAAAAAGATTTTTTTTTATTTAAACATTTTTCCCCATATTAAAACTGTTTACGAGATATTCGGATTTTAAAAATTTAAAGGGCAAAATCCGCTCATCTTTTTTTTTTTTTTAACGTTTCTAGGGTTTAAAAAGGGTTTTTTGAGATTTTAATTAACCATATTTTTATAGAGTTTAAAAAAAAAGTCATAATGACATTTTTATTAATCTAAAAAAATTTTTTTTTTACCTTTTTTTTTTTGTTTAAGGTTTTAGCTTTTTTCCCTTTTTGGGGATATCTAATTACTTATTAATTATTACAAAGGGTGTTTTGTCACCTACTAATACCATAGAAACGAAAAACAACTTTAGAGGAGGGGACTTTTTCTTTATTTTTTGTATTTAAGTGAAAATTTTTCCTTGTAAACAATTGAATACAGGGATATGATATGCCAGAAAAAAATATCTAGAATTTTATGAAAAAAAAAAAATGTCCCAAAAAAATATAAGGATTTTTTTTAAAAAAAAATTAAACCCTTTTGTCCTTGTAGGGGCTTTTTGATACACCCTGTATACATAGCGTTGTTGAAAAAACAAAAATTTTTTTTTGAAAAAAAATTTTTTTCCAATTTAATTTTTTAAAAAGGGAAAAAAGGGGGGGGGGGGCCCCAAATTCCCACAGACTTCCCCCTGTATATAGGTCATAAAAAAAGGGGTCGATATGTTTTTCCCCCCGGAAATTTTTTTGGGGTTTTTGGGTTTTGGGCCCAACCCCCTTTTGGGGTTTGAGCCCGAAATAATTTCCCCAATTTTTGGGGGCCCTTTTTTACTGAAGTATTTTTTGTCAAACCTAGAAGTTCCTAATTTTTTTTGTCAAACGTCGAAAGTAAAAAAATCTGTTTGGGTTTTTTGGGGTTTCCGATTTTTAAGGACTGGCAGACTCGGTCAAACGTCGACTGTACTTGTAACACGTTTAAATGTTTATACTTGCGGTTAGTTGTGGTTTGTTGTAAATGTAAGAGATCTAACGTTTTGGGAAACCAAAATTCTTTAATGCCTATGTTTAACGTTAGAGAAAAAACCCCCCCGGGTTATATAACTCTCATGCGGGGGGAAATTTTCCCAAAAAAAAAAACAAGATGCGATAATAAAAAAAAAACCCCAAATTTCAAATCCCATTTGCAAAAACCCCTCAAAAAAAAATGACAAACGAAAGAAACCCTTGAAATTGTCAAGTTGACAATCTAACCTTATTTAAATTTTGGCGTTATTTTGGCATTGAAAAAAAAACTCGCGTTTTGGTACTAAAGATTATAAGAAAATTGCTGCTAAGGCCTCAAAAAACTATACGTTTTTTTTTCGGGGAATAAAAAAGAAATTTTTGCCTTTAAAGTGCAAAAGTGTTTTTGTCGTCGGAAGCAAAAAAAAAAAACCACTAATAAAGGCCAAAAAATAAATATGATGTAAGTCCCAAAAAAAGTAGAATTTTAGATCAAAAATAAAAACTTTTTTTTATTTTTTAGTTTGTTAGGAGTAAAAAAAAAAATGAAAAACACAAAAATCCCCTGGGTAGATAAATTAGCCAATGACATTTATCACATAGTTATTTAATAAAAAAAAATGAAGATTTTCCAGAGCACTACAAAAAAATTTATCTTTGGGGGCTAATTAAATTAAAGTTGCAACAAAAAAAAACCATTTACACAAGTTTTTTTTGTTTTTTTCAAGAATGTGTAAAAAATTTTTTTGGAATAGTTGATCTTTTTACCCCCTTTAAATTTTTTGGGTTTGTAAAATTGTTTACTTACCTATATATAAAAAAAAAACAAATATTTATTTAAAAGGAAATTTTTTTTTTTACCAAGACGTATTTTGCTACGTTAAGTAATAAAATTTAAAAAATTTGTTTATTTGTTTTCCCCCAATATTAAATTTATATATTATAGATTAAAATTAATTTGGAATACATTAGGCATTAACCTGATCCCGGTTGAAAAAAACTTTTTTTTACATTTATAAGTTACCATTTATAACAAATGGGGAAATTAAAATACAGTGTAATTTTTCTATTTAAAAAATTATCAATGATCTAGTTTTAGTGAAAATAATTGTTTAAGTGCCACATTTATGCACAAAATAATACCACATACTAAATTGTGTTTTGACAAGAGAAACCTCTATACTTTTGTTTTTTTACTTTTTGCCTTTTTTTTTTTTTGAACTTTAATAAGCGTTAAAATATTTTATCATAAAAAATTTTTGGGGAAAAAATGCTTTTTGAAACTAATTATTTATTTTTCCCCCCTTTTAGTAAAAAAAAAAAAGGAAAAAAAACAAACTTTAAATTAAGTTTTTTTTTTAAAAATAATTTCACCAACAGTATACTTCCCCAAATTTTAGGCCAAAACTTACCAAAAAAAAGTAATATATTTATTTTTTTAAAAAAGAACAATATATTAAAACCCTTGCAATTTTGTTTTTAAGAAATTTTATATTGGCTAAAAAGTAAATTAAACCCAAATATATTTATCTGTGTATTTACTAAAGTGGGGGGTTTTTTTTTTAAAAAAATATGATAAAAACCCTTTTGCCCTTTAAAAAGGGTTTTTTTCTCTAAAATGCATATTACATTATAATTTGCTTAACTATTTATAATCAAAAAAAAAACACACAAAAAATTTTTAAAAAAAAACTTATTTTTTTGGTATTTAATAAAAAAATTTTTAGAGTATATTAATAGTAAATAATAAAAAATAAAAAAAAAAAAATTATTATTATTTTCTTACGTTTTACAAAAAAAATGAATAATTTTCAAAAAATTTATATCTTAACTTAACCGACTGACTAGAATTTTTTTTAAATTTTTAAATTTCAAAAAAGGTATTCACTGTAAGAATTCAATTTTTAAAATTGTTTTTTTTAAATTTTATTATATAAAAGTTTTTTTGGGGAAAACCTTTTTAAAAAAAATTTTTTTTTTTCTAAATACATTTTAATATTATAGATGTGCAGAATTTTTAAAAAATTTTTTTTTAATGCACAATAAAAAAAAAAAAAAAACAAAAAAGTACAAAAGTAACTGCCAAGCTTAAAAAACCTATATTAATAATTAAATTATTTTTGGGTTTTTAAAAAAGGAAATTTTGGTATCTAAAGAGGAAAATCCCTTTTTATCTTAAAAAATGAACACTGGTCCTGAAACAACTATGAGAAATCCAAAGAGTTCAAACAAAAAAAAAAATCCCGGGGGAAAATGCAACTGCAAACCCTAAGAATTTTTTTTTTAGTAGATATGAGGGACTGCGGATATTTAGTATTTTTCGATTTAACCCCAAAAGGGCTTTTTAAATTTTTTTTTCCCCCCTTTGGTTTTTTTTTTTATTAAGAGTCTTCACAAAAATTTTTTTTCTTTTTTTGTCAAGCCCCCCTCTAATTAGCATCAGTTTTTCCTGAAAATTTTTGTAATGTTATGTAGTTTGTATAAAAATTTTATTTTAAAAAATTATATCAACTTTATTAAAGATAAAAAATTTTACGTTTTTAACACAATTTCCCCTTTTATATGTCTCATCCTAATATTTTTATTAGTTTACCCCTTTAAAATTTTTTTTAAAAAAAAAACCCATCGCCCTTTTAAAAACCAAAAAAAAAAATATGTAGTGTCCAAAAAAAGTCTCTGTTAGGGGTTTTTTTTTAGTTAATAATTAAAAAAAAAAATATAAACTTCACTTTCCCCAAAATCTTTTTTTTTTTTTTTTGGTTTTTTTTTTGGGGCGGGGGGGTTTTTTTTATTGCAAAAAATTTTTTTGGGGGGGGCGTAAATTTGGGAAAGGGTTTAAAAACAAGTTAAATTAAAGTTTAATGACATGTTTGAAAAAAAGATAAAAAAAAAAGGGGGAATTAACACATGGTGAAAAAACCCCGTACGGGATCACAGTTATGTGATTTGTTCTTTAAAGACTGTAGAAATGTTCATTTTTTTTGTGTTGTAAAAAAGGAAATCTAAATTTTAAAAAAAAATACTTTCACTGTTTTAACTTTTAAAATAAATTTCAAATATTTTTTCTTAAGAAACCGTGCCAAAACCAGTTGCAAGATGCAACTCATGAAATATCTGCAAAAAAAGACTTTGTTAGTGTTCTTACTAGTTGGCAAAAAAATTTTAAAAAGTTTATAAATAAAACCCCCAAAAAAAATTTTAAAGGGCCAAACACACATACATATACAAAAAAAAATGGGTTGGATATTTTTTAGTACTATAGAAAAAAAAAATTTCAGTTTTTTTTTTTTTAAAAAACCCGTTTTTTTGGGGGAAATTTTAAAAAAAAAAAAGGGGGTTTAAAAAAGATAAATTTTTGGGTTTTACTTTTACGCAAAAAATTTTTATCGACTGTGAAGCTAGCACAATCTTTGATTAACGTTGTCGAAATCGGTCATTTATGAAAGCCATTTCGGGGAAAAAACGGGGTTTTCCCCCCCGCGCTTTTTATGTATTTTTAGGGCTACGGGGCTGAGTAAAAGTATAAGGTAACTAAAAACAAACAGACCTGCCATCTTAGAAAAAAGGTATCGATATTTTTTTTTTTAGATCTTGAAGCATTTCTTTTAGAGGCAGCCTTGCCGCCCGGGGGCGAACAAGCGTGCCAGACAGAAAAAAAAAATAGGTCTATAGACTTTTTCTCGCGGGCCCCGACTGCTTATTCACCACTCTGCGGGTTTTTTTTGGGCAGTAGGTATTTCTCGAACCTTAGTTGTGGGTTTGGGGGGAACCTTTTTCCCCTAGCTTCCCCGGGGGTGATTGTTCGACGGCCCCGCCAATATTAAAAAAATTTTTGCTGACCAATCAGCACGTTAAGAAAGAAAATAGGTTTTCCGAAAATTTTAGTAGATATATGCTCAAAGCATATACCTAATAGGGGAGACTTTTTTTTCTTGGGGCCCTGCAAACAAGCGTGCGATGGGAAAAAGGGAAAAAATTTTTGTCGCTTCATTTTTTAATTTTTCGGGGTTTAAAATTTTGGGGAAAAAAAGGGGATACCCATATTTTCCCCCTTTTTTTCCCCCCCCGCTTGTTTGCACGGGGCCGGAGCAAGTCTGCCCCTAGTAGGTATATGCTCGAAGATACTTTTTTTTTTTAAAATATTTTTCTTTTTATGTCAGCCTTTCCTTTTTTAAAAAAGGGGAAGTGAAAAAAAAATAAGGGGGGGAATTTCTCTATAGCTAATATTGTTTGGGGTTCCCGCTTATATTAAAAATTATCGCTGACCAATCAGCACATGGAGCAAGAGAGAAAGGTTGTTCGCACGGCCAAGTTTGAAAAGGGCCGGGGGGAAAAGGGTTAAATTTTTTGTAGGGGGGATGCTTAAAAATATACCACCGCTGTGCCCGTTGGGAAAAAGCGTGGGGAAAAATGAATAGGGGACAACTTTTTTTTCCCCTGCCCCGGCTAATATTGGTCGGTAGAAACTTTTATATTGGGGGGGGGCGCAGTGGGGAAAGATTATATCCTTATTTTTTTTTTCCCCCAGGCTTGTTTTAGACCAAGCGGCAAGGTTTCCCTTGTAGATATATGCTCGGATATTCAAGCTGTAAGCCCAGAATCTGTAAGCATATACCTTCTAGGCCGGGGAGAAAGTAGATAAGGGTACAACCCTTTTTTTTGGGGGGCGTTTGACGGAAACTTTTTAATATTGGGGAAGCGTCGACAAAATTTTTTGCACGCGAAACGAGAGAGAAAGGTTATACCGTTATTTTATTTTTTTCTGGACGCTTATTTGCATAGTCAAGGGGAATGCTAACGGGGGTTTTAAAAGGGGGAATCTGAAAGGGGGAGTATCAAAAAATTGGGGGGGACCTAGAGGAAGCCTTGCCGTTCGGCCGTGCAAAAAGCGTGATTGGGAGAAAGATAAAAAAAGAACAAGTTTAAAATTCCTTTTTTTCTTTTCCCCCTTTTGGGTTTTTTGGGGGGGAAGGGGGTATTTTTTTTTTTTTCACACGCTTGATCGCAAATTTTTTTAAACAAAAAAGGGGGGCCTTTTTTAGGTATGTGCTTAAAGAAAATTACTTTTTTAAAATTTTTTTTTTAAATAATTTAAGTGATTTAAAATTACTAAATAAAAAAAAAGTTATGACTTGCTTTTCGGGGTTAATAGTAATAATAATTAAGTTATTTTTAGTATTCCAAAAAACCTCTGAAATCCTTTTTAAAAATTTTTGGCAATTTAAAACGAAGTTTTTTTTTACGATATTTAACTTTTCATTTTTAAATTACGACCCGGGACTGAAAAGATATCGATACATAAGAAGCATTAACAACGAGGGGGGTTTTTAACCCGCGTCTCGAGGAGCCGGGTTTTTCTTTAGAGTTAAACATGGAAAAAAAATGAATAAGGGGTTATCCCATGGCAATCTAGTCGAATTTTGAGTGATTGTCATGATTGTTTTAAAAACGTCAAGTTTATTTACAAAAAAAAAGGAAAAAAATCGGTGTTTCTATGCAAGTGATGTAAGCTAATGTGTTTTAAAGATAATATAAATAAGTAAAGAATTTTTTTGATAATTTATTAAAAAACTTCTTTTTTTTTTGAATTTTTTTTTTTATTATAGTGGCAAAAGATTTTTGGGAGTTATATAACTCTGGGGTTATATAACCCGACTGTTACATCATAGCACTGCATGTCTAAATAAAGATTTTTTTTTTATTTTAACTATGACATTACATGGATGCGCAAAATTCCGAAATAAAATTAATATCTTTTTAACCAGTAACTTAGGAAAAAAACGCTGACACACGTCAATTGATTTTAAATTGTACGCATTTTTTGGCAATAAAATGAAATATTTTTTTTCAACCCCTTAGCTGCAACCCTTCCCAACTTTTTTTTTCAAATGCAAACCTATGTCGTGTATGGACTCATTGAAAATCTTGTAAAAAATGGAATCTGACCATACCCTTTTTTTTAAACTTATGTGGTTACTAGGAAATGAGAAAATTTCTTTAAAAACAAAAAAGTTAAAAATACCTACTTAGTGCTATCTACGGTTAAATCGTTGCAAATAAACAAATAAAGTGGCATTTAGCATTGATGATGTAATTGCTCAACAATTGCTAAGGATCATCAGTACCTAGTTTCTAAAACTTTTACAAATTTTAAGAACAGACCAACCTGGGCAGGCGGCACAACAAAATTTATTGATTATGTGTAAAACTGATAACGTAATCTAGCATCAACATTCTTTGGAATTTATTTTTTTAGAAAAAAATTACACATAAAATTAGTTATAAGCCCAAGCAATTGTTGAGCAGTGTACTTTTAAAAGAAAAAAGGTTGTTAAATTTTTTGTACCAAATTTAATGCCCTGATAAGAAACATTTTTTTGACTCAGTTATAAAATTGTGGCATTTCTGGGTAAAATTCAAATCTGTTTGGTTTATTAATTGTGTACCTTCAAAGTGTTCTTTTTAATTTGCCAAACAAAAAAGGTATTGTCAGAGAGGCAGCGTATCGAAGTCTTGATATTGTTGGGATGTGGGGATAGAATGCGGAGTCAAAGTGAAGTGTGTACTTTATTTAATGAAAATATATGGAAAATCACATTTCCCAGGCTACTGTGAGTAGGATCTTACACAAATTTGAAGAACATGGTACAGTGAAGGACTTGCCCAGAAGTGGCCGGCCACATGTTTTAGACGAAGATCAAAAATTGGACATTGCCGTATCTCTGCAGGAAGATCCACATTTGTCGACGGTTTCATTAGCCCAAAAAAAATCCTGCGTCTAGATGTACGATTGGAAGGTTTTTGAAAACAGAAAAATACCACCCATATAAGGTATATCTCGTCCAAGAGCTTTTTGGAAGATGACTATGACAGGCGTTTGCAATTTTGTGAGGAAATAATGAGGCGATGTGACGAGAATAATGGGTTTCCACTGAACATACTTTTTTGGGCTAAGCTACTTTTTATTTAAATGAGTAGTTAACAGGCACAATTATCGATTCTGGAGACAGGAAACCCACACTGGATAGGCGAAGCTCATACGCAGCGTCCTCAGAAAGTAAAATGTATGGGCAGGCATCATCAACAACAGAATATTAGGGATACTATTTTGAGGAAAACCTTACAGCTGCACGTTACTTAAACTTTTTACGCTTTGAATTAGTCCTGCTTTAGCTGTTATGTTTCCCAATGAAGCAGATCCAGATATCCCCACTGAAACACTTTGGTTCCAACAGGACGGCGCTCCCCCACATTTTGGTATTAACGTCAGAGAATATCTCGATGAAATATTTGCAGGACGCGGGATTGGACGACGTGGTACAATTGAATGGCGCCACGATCCCCAGACTTAACGCTATTAGATTTTTTTTTGGGGATATCTGAAAGACAAGGTTTATCAAAATAGGCCGGCTAATATTGAAGATCTAAAAAAGAATTAGATTGGAATTACATAACATACCTGCTGAGGCCATTCGGAATTCCGTAGACGGGTTTTAGCATCGCCTAGGAGCCTGCCAAGTAGAGGGTGGGGGGCATTTTCAGCATCTGTTACGTTAATTCACCCGTAGATAGCACTAGGTAGGTATTCTAACTTTTTTTTTTAAAAGAGTTTTTTCATTTCCTGGTAACCACATAAGTTTAAAAAAAGGAAGGGTATGGTCAGATTCCATTTTTTAAGAGCTTTTCAATGAGCCCATACACGACATGGTTTGCATTTGAAAAAAATTTGGGGGGAGGGTTGCAGCTAAGGGGTTAAAAATATTTCATTTTATTGCAAAAAATGCGTACAATTTAAAATCAATTGACGTGTTTCAGCGTTTTTTCCCAAGTTACTGGTTAAAAAGATATTAATTTTTATTCCGGACTTTTGCCCATCTCCGTATAACAGCAATAAACATTAAAATAAAAAAAATCGTTTTATTACATCAAATTTTAAAAAAAATAGACTTTCTAATACCTAAATGAAGTTTGACTGGTCAAACCCCGATTTCATTAAATTGAGTTTTGACGTTTGCCTGACCAAATTATTCTCTCCTAGGTTTCTACGGTGCTACGGTCTGGGAGCAGAAAGCCCAGCAGCCGGCATTTATCCGAAAACTAGACCAAGTACAGAAAATGGCTTGTCTCAACACCACCGGAATCATTAGAACAACACCAACTGGGGCCATAGAAGTAATACAAAAACCCTTCACCCCTTGACATACTCATCAAGGAGGTTTTTGACGGCTGTGTTGCGCCTCCGCACTGTTGGTATACTGCCGACCTAGGAGTTGGCGCACAGTGACGTCGGTTGTGGAGTGAGGCGATAGATTCTCTACCGCCACTGCAGGCAAAATGGACTCTATTGCGCCATGTTTTGTTTTTAACAAACCCCACAAAATTTCCATAAAAGGGGAGAATCGAACACCAGAGGTGTAATAACACTATACAGACGATTCGAAAAAGAGGGTTCGGGATGTGGAATTTATTCTAGATCTCTCAACTTAAACATCAAATGGGCTTTGGGTGAGTTGGCAAGTGTGCCCCCAAACTGAGCTCACAGGCATAACCATAGCTGCAAAATTAAGCAGTAGGAACATATAATCATATAATGTGTTTTGTTATGCCGAAGAGAATGGTGAAAAGCAAATTCAATGTTATCAAGATTTAGTTGATTAAAATTTATTTGAATAAGCAAACCGTTATTTATCAGACAAAAATGTATAACTATTTTTCTAAACAACCGATTTTTAAATTTCCAACAGGATTTTAAAAATTGCCTTAAGAAAAAATATACCATAGTGATGTTTTGCTTAAAAAGTCTATTTATTTGGACATTTGAAAATTCAAACAAATTAAGAATCCGGTCAATGGAAAAATTTAAATAAATATCCATAAAATATTGGTTTTTAAAAATCTATTTTCGTTTATCTCATGAAAAATATGAAAAAAAAGATGAATTTAACTGATATAAAAATATTACAAAGTACAGTTACGATTTTACTTTTTTATTAACTTATTAGAAATTTACCCGGGGTAGATATCTACCCCGATTTTACTTCTGAATAATTATTAATAGGTAATGGACACATTGTCTTTATTTAACATTTATTTACAGTGACTCTGGCGACTATAAATAAATATTTTCAACATTATCGTAAAAAAAATTTACATAATGAAAAATCTACCCGCGCGTTCCCCGACAATCCCGATCAGAGGAAACGCTTAAAAAATTGGTATCGTTTACACAAATATCCGCTGAAACTTTTTGTTGATTCGGATCGGCAGCGACACCGCACGGTGTCTTTGAAGCCAAAACATCCAAGGTTTATAGGCAAGTGTTCAGGTGTGACAGGTATAAAAATTTGGGTTAGGTAGGGGGGTTTAAAGTGAGTGAGTATAAACCCCTTTCCCCCGCGACCGATCGGTCTATTGTGGCTCACACCCTTTATGTTTCTCCCACCAGGTCCAGACTCCTAATAAATCTAATGATTCTGTTGGGAGAGAGATCTTTCACCTCCCCCGGCAACAAGGTACCGAAGGTGTCATTGCCGAGGATTGCGAATCTTAGTCGTGCCATTGCTGGGCACGAACACAGTATATGTTCTGCCTATTCATCCCCCTCCATGCATGCTAGGCCGATTTTGTGCATGTGGTATTTTAATCTGCAGTGTCCCGTGTACAGTCCCACTAGAGTTTTAAGGTGTACCCTTGATTGTTCCAGTAGTTTGACAGTACATTGTTGGTTCGGTGGGCTTATGAAGGCCTTCGAGTGTCTGAGAC
>JAHBCN010025791.1:0-11148 GCA_019359885.1 Listronotus oregonensis | reverse complement strand
TAATAATAATATGACTACGGTACTGACAACTGAAAAAAAAGTTTTTTTTCATAGCCGATTTTGCACCCCCAAGTAGTTCCCCTTGGGCGCCCATCTAGCTACCGCCTAAATACGGCCCTGCCACTCCAAGCGAAAGTACTAAATGACAGTATAACGCGCATAGCCGCGTCGTTGGAGCGGTATGACATGTTGCGCCCAGCGCCGAGCCCTTTGAACCGTGTTGATTTACCACATATGACGGGATTCACCGCGCCGACCGAAGATCCCCAAACCCCTGCCCTATCCGACGGCGCGTGAACTGGCAAGTTTGGCGCAGAACCCACCCACGCGCCGTTGAATCCCGGCTTGATACTTCGGGGGAAAAAAAAAAAATGTTGAAAATTGGAACAAACACACAACATTGTCAACATAATAGGTTTGTTCTCAGAAAATCTATAACAAGTTTGAAAAGTTTTCAAACCACGGAATGCGCATGTCCATTTCGATCGGTTTCAAACCTTTTGGGGAACAGTTGACAGATAAAAAAGTTATCGGGTTTAAATTTTCAGGTTCATTTTTGACATAATTTTTTTTGGGGTTGAAATGGATAACCATAAAAATTCTTCCGTTTCTGTAAAAAAAAAGCCAATTATCCGAAAAAATCAAAATCACTTTTTTTTTTTATGTTCTTGTCTTTTTAATACAAATAAAAAGATAGAAACAAAAAAACAAAAAGAAAACAAAAAAACCCTTTAGCAGATTTTTTTTAAAATCTGCATACTAGCAAAAGATAAGGAAAAAAATATTCCTACTGAGTACGCGAGTTTGACAGTTCACGAATGGCCCCCAAACTCCCCGACAGTTTGAAAACCATCAGCAAAACCTGGAGAACCCCAAACCCAATGTTTTCAAACAATCCAGAAATTTTGTGGAACGCGGACAGGGATTGCGCAGAACCCGACTTTTTTGACTTCTGTGAGAACAAACCTAATGTCGCGCAAAAACTTGGTACTTGAAAAATTAAAGTCTGCCCCACTAACCCCACTTTATATACAGATAACTGAGTATGAAACTAATTTAAATTACTTACCTTCAGTTCACTCACAACCCACTATTTAACACCATTTAAAAAGTTGAAAAACACGTCAAAATTTAAATATTTGCAATAAAAAAATTTTCCCATTGCAACAATAAAAGCCTTAGCTCAGATCCAGAAAAAATTCTCTGAATTAATTTAGATAGGGGTCTCTGATTGGCGCTTTCCCCGTCCTCGTTTCGTTTCGACGAACCAGGAAAACAAGGCTTCAAAACAAGCGATGTTGCCAGTGTTAAGATTATAGATTTTTGAATCTGTGGGTAAAAACTAGGTACTTTGGTTTTTTTAAAAAAGGGCATATCGGGCTATGTTATTTATTTTCTCTCTATAAAAAGTTTTATTTCAGACTGGGAGACTAACTATAAAATAATTATTAAAATTCAAGGGGGCCAGGTTTACTTAAATTGCACTTTTACTACTTTTTAAAAATGGTCGTATTTTTAGGAAATTCAGTTTAATTTTTTTGCTTTGTTTAAAAAAAATCCCAATGCATAAAGCGTTATAATATTTAAAAAAATTACATCCTATACCTACTTAACTTAACGTCGTAAAAAAAAAGGTTTTCACTAAATTAAGTTTAAAACGGATTTTTTAAATGAAAAAATTAAAAATAACTTGAAAAATTTTTTTGGACAAAATTTGGGCCCCAATTTGACAACATGCACCAAACATTTAACAGCAGATAAATTATTGGGGGGAAGGCTTCTCAGCGGACCAATAGAACTAAAGAAGTGTGGTGGTTTAATTCAAATTATTTTGCTTTGGGGAAACCCGGGCTAACTAAATATACCTCTTTCTTTTTTTTTGATTAAACATAAAAAAAAGAGATACAATGAATGCGTCTTGGTGCCAAAAATATATTTGGCAGCCCAAAGCATTGTGGGGGGAAAATAGAGAGTTTCGGCACCCAATACTTACTTAATAAATTAAATACGAAAATAGGGAAATATTACAAAATTGAAAACTGAAATTTCAAAAAACGTGACAATTTATCTCTGTATCCCCAAACAGAATTATTTTTAAAAAGTCACATGTCGTCAGGTCTAGGCTGAGAAAAGAGACACCTACAGTTTTTATATATGTATGCCCCCCAAAAGATTTTTTTTGCGTTCTTTTTTTCGAAAGTTGGTTCTTTTCCCAAGATTACACAAAGATTACACAGATTAATCGGATTCCGTATTACACCGGGTTTAAAAAATTAAAGGGGGTTACAGGGTTACAGGGGATTAAGAATTATACAGAGATTACACGGATTGCAAGAGATTCAGGGGTTCAAGAGATTAAGGGATTAAAAGGTGTACACCAGATTTCGCTGGGGTTTCCCCCGACCCGTAAAATAAAGGTTTTTGCCAGTACAGAAATGTTACCCGACCTGTTAAACAATTTGTAAAATTTTACACCAAGTACAAAGATTTGCATCTTTTTTTTAAAGTTGTGGTCGAGCTGTGCAGTGGCAGGTACCAGTCTCCCCGTAAGAGCCGGGTTTGATTACCCATTGTTCGTTAGACTTTTTCATAGCTTGTTACCTTCAAAAAAAAGAAAAACCCGTGTTTTTAAAAGGGCCGTTGGGGGGTCTAAATATGGGAGAGGGCGCCACACTTGAAAAGAGTATGACACAAAAGGAAGATGTAGATGAAAAGGGTATCAACAATATTCTGAAAATGTTGAATTGATAATTACTTATTTTAATTCCCCCCACAGTTTGACCAAAAAAAATATTTTATCTCAGATGGAAAAGAGTGAGCAATTTTTTAAGCCGTATTTTCGGGGAATTGATTTTTAACTGAAAATTAAAACAATTTGACTTTCCGGATCAGTGATATGTTTTATTTTTATATGTTTATATAAAAAATAACCCAAAACATTAACTGTTTTAGTGAAATGTATTAATTTTTTCCCCCCCATTGCATGCAATATTTAAAAGACTGTCTGAAAAGCTGAGCAAACTGATTTGCCAGAAACAAATAAAAATTGAGCAAATAAACGCATAGAGGTTTTTTGTTTCTGCTCTAAATTAAATTAAAGAACATTTTAAAGCAAACGAAGCAGAAAAATGTAATATTTCAACAAAGCCTTTTAACAGTGGATTAATAAAATGTATAGGATCAGTCACCCTTTTGTTAGATATTTGCATACGGGGTAAAATAGTTTTTTTTTTAACTATTTAAGTTTAAAAACCCAACTAATTTAAAAAGAGTTAAAAAAAAAAAAAATTTTTAAGTAAATTTTTAAATATTTATTGCCAACTGATGTCAATAAATATTTCAGTTCGGAAATTTTGCATTTAAAATCAATTAACATAATTAAAAAATAAATACCTTGCATGAAAAAAAAATAGGTTTGGCATTCTTAAAAATAATTTTAATTTTTTTTTAAAAACCGGTAGGATGATAGACCAATACTGCAGAACTTCTTTAAATTTGGTTTTTGAAAAGGTAAATATGTCAAATATGTTATGTTAAATATAACTATAATTCATGCCTATTACATTTTATTGATACATAATATTTTTTTGCTTACTTACTCTATCCATCTATTCTTTTTTTATCAAAAAAAATATTATAATTTTATATATATTTGTGTATTTATATGTAAATAAATTAACGAAATTAACCTTAAAAATGTTGTTTTCTTCTTAAGGTCATGACATGTTCAAACTTATAACATGCGGTACTAAAAAAACTATTAGAGACTAAACGTGGTATAAGCCAATTCCCCCTGCCTGCGAAATTTGTTAAACGCCTTTCCCTTAATCTAAAAATTTTTGATTGAATAAAAGATGTTCGGGGTTTTAAAACAGCGATCAAAATATCATATTTGCCAATGAGTTTCCAGTTAAGTATTTGTAGAGTCTGGAGTAGCTCAAGAGCGTTTTGTGAGATTTTACAGTGCTCCCGTGATAAAAAGTGCTATATGCACATTAATTTTTAAACTTTCTAGAGCAGACCATGCTCTAAGGCGCAGAAACATTTTCGTCACTAGAAAGCTAGATTATCCATTGCAACATTGCAAACAATATGTGTGAGAGAGAAAGAAGAATAAAAGTACAAAATTATTTGCCCACGGCGATTAGTCGGGGAGGGACTGAATATACTACCCCGACCTTAGCATGCTGAGGGGGTTTATATTCTAGAATAGGAGTAAATTTTTTTTTTTGGGATTACTCGCCTTAATTTTTTTAGAAAATGGGATACTTCGGTCCAGGCCCCGGGTATAACGAACTGAGCCGCTTACCCCTTGACCCCAATGGTTGCAGATCATGTCAAAAAAAAAAAAAAACCCCAAAAACCCCCAAAAAATTAAGAACACTAATTTTTTTTTTTTAAGTGGGCCAGTTGTCAAAAAAAAAAATAAAAATTAAATTTATAATTTTTTTTGAAATTTTGAAAAAAAAATTTAAAAATTTTAAAAAATATTAATCCCAAGAAAAAAATACTGTAAACCCACAAAATATAATTAAAGTTCAAAATTTACAACTTTTTTCTCGCCTACGTGCTGATTGGGGGGCGGGCTTCGGCCTTTTTCTTTTTGTGCCATTAGTTTAAAAAAGGGAAAAAACTTTTTTATGTTATTTTTTAATTTATACATATATAAATACACAAAATATATATATATATATATATAAAATTTTTTAATTTTTTTGTAAAAAAAAAGATGAACATATAAAAAGTAAGTAATAAAATATTAAAAATAATAGTTTTAAATTTAATATAGTATTATTTTTAACCCTTAATTAGACCCAAATTTTAAATTTTAAAATTTTATTATACTTTATTGTATTTTCTGCAGATTTTACAAAATTTTATTAATGCTATTAAATTTAAAAGTCTGTCTTAACCTTTAAATAAAAACATTAAAATTACATTCAGTAATTCCATTATTCTTACATTTTTTTCTTTATTGGGATTTTTGTTTTAGTTACGGTTAATAATTTAACCCTCTAAAAAGTTTTAAAAAGATTAATGTAAAAATATAAAAGTTTTGGGGTGTTTGGCTTATATATCCTAAGTTTAGTAACACGTCAACTTATTTTATTAAGCGTTAATATAAAAAAAAACTTTGAAAGCCGGCGTCAGATGTTGTTAGAAACATTTGTTAATTTAACGTGAATTAGCTAAATAATAAGAAAGAAAAACTTTGGATAATTTCGTAAAACAAATAAAAGGATTACAGTAAGTGCCTTAGGTATTTGGATTTTATTTCTAAGAAGTCCAGTATTATAATATTTTGTTTCTTCCAATAATTTATTTACAAAATATGATTTAATTAGATATGTTAAAGTTCTAGAAGGAAATAAAAATAAGTATGAAATTATATTACATGCTAGCAAGCGTTTTCAACCAAACTAGGACATCATCAGGACCTACACTTAAAGTAAAGTAATAACTAGCTTTTTGCATATTATTAAAAAACGCTCTTATGTGAAACATAAAATTTTTTCATTTTAAAAAAAACTAAACTAGTTTAAAACAATTACATATAATTTTTACTTTAAAACTTACAAACAGTAAATAGACACCTACGTACCTCTTCCAAAGAATATTGCAGTGCAATTTTAATTCAAAAAAAAAGGAGAATTTGCTGCAAATTCGAAAAATAATTTGATTTGGTCAGTGTGCATATACGTTGATGACACAGGTCGTCGTACAAATAAAATTAGTTTTAAATAAAAATACTTTATTTATATAGATAAACTGTGTTTATTTAGAAAATTTTGGAAAATTGGTATAAATTAATATGTAAAATTAACCTTTATGGTACTAAGTAGATAATTCATTGCAATTTCCAAATCTTCAAAAAAGTAAAGTTCTAGGCCTTGATATTTTTGTAGTATACCACAATTAATTGGTAAGTCGTGGTCCTTGTATTTTATGTGAAATATAAAGCATAAAGTTGATGATCAATTAAAATGTTCTTTAATTCGGACTTTCAAAGGTCGGCATATCCTTTCCACATAAATAGCCTGAAATGTGTCACAACTCAACTTATATACACCGCTTTTTTTATTGCCGAATACTTTGTCTTAATTGACTCAATTACAAGAAAAATTGTTAATTGTTTAAAAAATGACTTTAATTTCATCATCGGGAGAATTTAAAAGGCATGAGAGCTTTGTTCGAACAGGAATTCAAGAAAAGTAAGTAATAATATTTTTGGCCCTTTTTGTTTCTTGTCTGGTGCAGTAGTTTTAATACTTAGGTTATTTTAAAATAAAAAATTTAAAACCCAATTTTTAAAAAAATTTTTTACTAAAAAAAGGGCCCAAAAAGTTAATCTAAAAATAAATTTTTTTTATTCAAAAGTCATCTTTTTTTAAAATAATTACACCAATATTTTTTAAAAGATGTATTAGGTGTTTTTTTCTGTAAATTTTAAATAATATATTCAGTTTTATGCTTTTTTGTTTTAAATGACCGAAAGTATCTGTGATTTTTGACAAAAAAGGAGATATTTAGTTTGCAAATTTTAAATGACTGTGTTTTTTGACTAATAACAAAGGCACAAAAAAACGAATGACCCAGATCAATATTAAAAAAATTTTAAAGGAAATTGGGTTTTTATAGGTTAAAAAATTAAATAAAATTTTTTTTAAAAATTTGATTCTTTTCCAAAAATACTTTACCTAAAAGTTTAATATTAAAGAAATGAAATCAAAAAATTTTAGTCGCAGCCAATAGTAAAATTAGCCTTTATCAACACCTAGTTTTTACTAAACAGGCCGTTCAACTAACGGGAAGATTTTAGCCTTTTGATAAAACCCCAGGGGAATGACTTAATCATTTTTTTTACTTCCTAGCCTGTTCTTTTTAATTTATTTCCATTTCCCTACCTAGCCGAAACTCTCAAACTCTAATAGGCTAAAAACCAAAAATTTTGGGTTTTTTTCAAAGTTTTGAAAAAAAGTAAAAGGAAGGGGTAGTAATAATAAGGGTTTTTTAGCTGTGGACGAAATTTAATTTTAAAGCAATTTTTTATTGAAAACTTGTTGACCAAAACAACCCCAAACAACCACATTTGACCCCATGATTTCCAAAAAAAATATGTTACATTTTAAGAATTTAATAAAAATTTTTTTTTGTGAGGTTTATCTTTTTATTTTTGTCAATTCACCCTATGGATTTTCCCAAGCTAAACCCGTTTATTAAATGTTTAAAAACGTTATAAATATCTTCGGCCCCAGTTGGGCGGCGCTGTTTGGAAAAATTAGGCTGTTTATTAAAGGGACATGGGCCCCTATCTTTGATTCCCAAACATTAAGCCATTTATAAAATTTTTAAAAAACGTTAGGGTGAATATATCATTCAGGCCGCTATTGGAGGCGGTTTTTTTAAAGAGGCTAGGCTGTTGATTAAAAGGGTAATTGCTTTTTTGGGCATTTATATAACACCTTCTGTTAAAATTAAACTACTGTTGCGAAGATAATATTCTAACGGGGAAATTTTTTCCAATTTTTTTCAAAAGATTACGATTTTTTAATTTTCCTCTTTAAAATAATTTTATTATTATATGAAATCGAATTAAAATTTAGTTAAATACCCACATAAAATTTTTTAATAAATAATGGGTAAGTAATTTTGTTATATATTAGTCACCTTTTTTGTTACCATTTTTTTGAAAAGTTTGGGAAATAAAAAACTTTAATTAATAATATTTTTTAAAAATTTTTCCATCATATGAGCTTAAATATTTAGGGTTTATAAAAAGATTCACACCTTTTTTTATTATTTAACTTAAACAAATCTTAAGATAAAGGGTAAAAAATTGAAAAGTTTAATTTTAATCCATACCCACGGCAGCCACAAGCAACCATAGACCGACTCAAGCAACAGTTTCATGTCGACCCATAAATTTTGTAGAACATTACACTGAAAAACCACGATAACCAATGGGGTTTTTTTTTCCGGTTCGCTTAAAGAAACTTAAAAGAAAGTTTTGAGTTAATTAAAAGTACTAATGTTTTGAAAAACATAACCCTTTACTCTTTTTGACCCCAAAAAAAAAAGGAAAAAGATATTTTCTTTGCAAAAAAAAATAAAAAAGGGAAAAATTTTTATCTTTTTTATCTTTTTATTTATTAATTTTTTTTATTAATTTTTTTTTCAAAATTTCCCCGAGTTTTTTAAAAAACCAAACCTGTTAAAATTTTTTTTCATATTAGGGCCCGGTGTTGGAAAAAGACATTACAAATTTTTCCTGAAAGTAAAGCGAATATTTATATAAAATTTCCGATCAAACCCAATCATGGTCTTTAAATTTCCCTTTTTTGAATGGAATATAAAAAAAAAAAAAAAAGAAAAACCCCTTTTTAAAAATTTTAATTTTTTCGGAAAATTTCACTATAAAAAATTGTTAAGGTTAATGCCAAGGCTTTTTCAAAACTAAATAATTGATCGGATTAGTTATTAAACGCAGCTAAATGAACAAGTTTTTTTTTCCTGGAAAATTAGTGACGTAAAAATTGTTTAAATAAATATCACCCTCTACTGATTTAGCAATTTTTATATTTTAATAAACACTAAATGTGGGGCTTAACTTAGACAACGTTAGAGGGGTTGGAGATAAAGTAAAATTTTCATGCAAATGCAACACTGGGGAATTTTTTTCTAATTTTTTTTTTGCATAAGATCTGAATTACTAAATTTTAAAATATGAGCATGCTTATTTTACTATGGCGCCCCCTATTGGAAATTAAAAAATGGTCGCCACCCATTTCCCCCTTTATAAGAAAATTTTTTTTTCCAAAAAAAAAAAAATTTAAAACAAAACATTGAACCCTTTAATCAACCAATATGGTCCATTTTTAAGGCGGAAAATTTTGAAAGGGAATGGGTCATAGAACACCCCGGAAAAAAAAAGGTTTTTTGTTTTAACCATTAAAAAAAAACCTTTTTAAATAAGTAGGGTTTTGAGAATGATATTTCCCATTTGGTTTAAAAGGGATGAGGGAAAAAAATTTTTTATCCAAAATATATAACCCCAAAAATTAAACATTTTTTGCCACTGAGTGGGCAGTGATAGCACGTTTTGCATTTCTTCGGGGAAAAATGTTTTTTCAAAAAAAAGGGATATTAAGGAAAAAATTTCACATTTAAGTAAATTGGGAAATCGCTTATTCATCAAAGAGACTTTTTAGATGAGCTACCTATAATATATTATGTTTTAATTGTTTGACTAGAGGTTTAGATTGATTCCAACTAGTTTTGTGATAAAAAGGTGAAAGCAAATAAAAATTTCAACTTTTTTCTTGCATTTTTTAAGATAGAAAAATAATACTTGGGATTTCATATAACGTCAAATTTGACGTTTTTTGACAAGCCCTGTAGCTTCCGGAACACACTTTCAATCTTTTAATGAGACAACCTGCATATTTTTACATTTTTTGGTACCTAAAATCACTCTGCACCCAATTTTAAAAGCTTTGAATTTTCTTACTGAGTTTGATTTTTTTCTTTGTAAAGGGGGCCCAAAAGTTGTGAATATCTAAACTTGGTTTATATAAAGTGGAAATTGTTATTAATAATAGCAGTTTTTTAAACCGTTTTTCCAGTGGGTTCTCAAGAAAATCCCAGCATCTTTTCCCAAATTTAAAATTATGCTGTTTAACCCAAACCTGTTCCGAACGCCTAATTGTAGCCCCAATTCGATATGTTTTGATGTTCCTTAATTTAACTTCAAGGGTTTTTTGCTCACCAATAAAGATTATCACACTCACAGGGTATTTGATAAAAAAACCCTTTTCCCCCCTTCAAAGTTTGGTTTTTTTTTTTGTAAAAAAATTCCCAAAGGGGGTTGCGGAAAGGAAGCTGTTTTTATGCGTATTTTTTTTATTCTTTTTATTTTTCGGAAGTTTTGCATGAACGGGATGAGGAACAAAAAAATCTTTTGCCTAAATAATTTTCGTCCGTCTAATAAATTTACCATGGAAAAAGAAAAGGGTTTTATTCCGTTCCTTAGTATTAGTAAGGGGTCCGGAAATAAGGAAGCATCATTAGGGAAATTGAAATGTTAAAGACCCCCAAGAATGGTTAAGAAACACTTTCCCAAAAAAAATTTAAACTTTTAAAAAAACAGGTTACAAAACAAATGAAAAAAGAAATGAAGATTTATTTTTAAACCACATGCGAGGAACTTCCAAAAAAAAAAAAAGAATAAAAGAAAATAGCATAAAACAGCATTCTCACCCCCAACACCCTTAGAATTTTTTACAAAACAAAAACCATATTTAATGCGGGAAGAAAGTTGTTCATCAGATACTCTGGATGTGGAAATCATATATTGGTAAGACAAAGAGACCCCTTTAAAATTAGATTTGGGGGAAAATCAAAAAAATACTGAATGGGGGAAAATGACAAGTCAGGTGCTGCGGAACATGCTTGGCTCAGCAAAAATTGGATGTGGGGTTGTTTTTAAAATCCCACGAAAGAAACGTAAGTTTAAAAAGCTCATTTTTAATAACAATCTATGTTTATTTTAAAACAGGTTTGGGTATCCACAACTTTTGGAACCTCTCCTTACAAAGGAAATAAGCGCTCAGATCCCTAAAAAACAGGGCTTTACGCGCAGGGCCCTTTAGGAAATAAGGGAGTCATAGGTTAGATATTTAGTATTTACTTAAAAACGATCAGAGATACTTACTGCTCGAAACGTTGTGAAAAATTAAATAAAGACAATTAAAGTCCAAGTAGAGGTTTTTATTCAACCTACAACATTGTCTAGAACCTTCAGAGAAACGTGTTTTTTATATTTGGTAAATTATTTGGCATCAAAATAATACCTTTCAACCCATTATAATGGCCACATAGAATAAAATTGTAAAATGTTCAAAAGAAACATATTTGGGGAGCAAGCAAATCCACATCCTAATGATCCCAAATTAAATATGGCTTTAATGGATGGTGCGCCTTACTAGCTTTCACCATTCATGGCCCGTTGCTTTTTCAGCAGATGTCGACCGGTATCCTATGGTATCCAATCTTGTGAAATATAAAAAAAGCTTTTAAAAAGCGTTTTTGGATAACATCTTTTTATTGTAAACATAATTAATTGTATACAAGTTTCTATTCATACTTTTC
>JAHBCN010025790.1:0-11045 GCA_019359885.1 Listronotus oregonensis | reverse complement strand
TTTACCAACAATTTTCTTAATTTTTTTTTTTTTTTAAATTTGAAGATAAATTATTCTTTATTATCAATAGTTTTGTTGTTGACGGAACCCCCCCCGGCGTCCAGCCCCACATTCCCCCCCCTTTTTTGCTGAGATTACGTTGAAAAAAGGCCGCATTTCAATGGTTAACCCCAAGGGGTTTAAAAAGGGGAGCACGTTTACAAGGGAAAAAAAATTTTCCATTAAAAATGAAAATGTCCACCATTTTGACAAGCAAGCCAATTCCACCTCAACTTGGAGTTCGAATTGCATTGTAAATGCATTTTTAAACCCCGATTTACGCAAAGAAATAAATAATCGAAAATCGACACATGTCCCCCCCTCTGGAAATATTTAAACAATTGTTTTATTTTAAAAAGGCCCTTTTCCCGGTTAGAGCCTTAATCCATTACGGGGATAAGCGTCAATCAGCTGATTTTGACGCTGAGTCTAGTGATTTTTGTTTTTGGAACAGCCTGATTCATGTAAGCCAACGCAAAAATGTTAGCTTGGATAAACATAGTAAAAATGCATCTAAAGCGTAGTTCATATGCTTGCGAAATGCGATTTGCGAATTGCGAAACTTGTTCTGATTGGTCGATTTCAAATGTGTCAATTGTAGGAGCTCTCTATTCTTAAGTTGTTTGCGATTCGCAATATTTAAAATCTAGGGGGCGGGAAAATTGACGGATTCTTATTGGTCGACTTAAAATATGTCAGTTGTCCAAAAGGCTAATGTAACTTTTTTGCGATTCGAAATATTTGAAATGTGAGAAGCGGAAAATTGACTTTAATTTAAGATTTTGCGAATTCCCAAAAATTGAAGACCACGAGCATACGTATTGATATAGATACTCGTTTGATTTTGGCGCTGCTCAAAGATTAAGTTACTACGGTTAATTCTTGGGGCCATGTAATATTTATATATATATATATATATATATATATATATATATATATATATATATATATATATATATATATATATATATATATATAAGTTAAGAGAAGGATAGATCACGACTGTCTAGTTAAGAAAGAAGATTCGAAAATATTGGGAGTGCATCTTATCATAAGACTGCACTCCCCAATATTTTCGAATCTTCTTTATATATATATATATATATATATATATATATATATATATATTTTATATATATATATATATATATATATATATATATATATATATATATATATATATAAAAATACCTCTTCTTATGAGAGCGTTGTCTAAAAGGTTTGTTGTGTGCTTTTAAAGTTTTAAAATAAAGAAAACTAGGGTGTTTCTTTTCGATAAAATCATAATCTTATAGGATTAAAGCGATCCTTTATTTCATGACAACCTGTCATTCTCTCATATGTTTTAATAGCACATATGCAGTTGTGATTTCAAGTAAAAAAAAAAATAAAAACTTTAAAGTTTCCAGCATATTCCTACTGATTCAGTCTCACCGTTAAGACAGTGCCAAAAGGTGCAAGAGAGAAAGATGAATCAAAATATAATCTTTCTCTTTCGCTCCAACGTGCTAATTGGTCGAGAAGGACTGGCTGACGAATCAGCACGACGAGTGGGATATATATACCCTTCTCACCGACCAATGAGCACGTAGAAGCGAGAGGGAAAGGTTATACTGTAATTCTTCTGTCGCTCTCGCTTGCTGCCTAGTAGTAAGGCTTCCTCTATAAGTATATGCTCAAAGGTTAAAATAAGTTGTGATCTTTAATTTAATTTCTTATTTTTATTTTATGTTATTTGCCTGTATAAAGACTATATGAGAATAAAATATATTCTATTTTGCCAATAAATCCACCTTATAAGATTCAATTATGAAGGTCAGTAAATGCAATAGCCCTTATCTTCACCAGTAAAGATTTTCAACTTGATCCTTATTATTCACTGACGACCAAAGCATTATAAATGTTTATTAAAACAATACACAGAGAAAAACCTAGCATAAGATACAATATTGTTAAAAAAAATTAATTATAAATAACACAAAAAAGTTTTAAAGAAAGAAAATTAATTAAAACGTCAATACAGAGCGCCAATACTTCCATTTTGCATCTTGCCAACAGTTCCAGCACTAAATCCCTAAAAAATTCGCAGTCGCAGCGCTATGAAATACTATAAAAACCGGCGGAAAAATTTTGCGAATTCGTAATTCGTAAATCGCATTTCGCAAGCTTATGAACTACGCTTAACTTTACTACTTCGAGAGTTAGAGTAGTCAAAACTAGTTCACACCAGAATTTATACCAGACACCTAGCCCTAAATTACACTGACGATAACACACGGTTTATTGACAAAAAGTGTAAAATGGAGTACTCTATTTCTGGATAACAAACAGACCTTAAGCCTCGATAAGAGCACTTACGTACAAAAAGTGCTGAGCACTGTGCTGCATACATTGAAATGTATGTTCGTTTACGATACATTTCAATGGCTGCATAATGCACTCTTGAGTCGTAGTTAAAAAATACCCATTATTTGCTGACTCTGCAATATAGAGATCCCAGGACGTAAAATTCGCAGACCTTGAGATTTTCTGAAATACAAATACTTCTTTCCTAGCGAGAGAAGTAAACATAAGACGAGGCGTTAAAATCCGCTAGGCATTCCGTAATCTTATTGGTCTAAAATATGATGTGATTTGAGGTTATGTTCTAGTTCTTCGGTAATTTAAAATTTAAGTTCATTAATTTGTTCTTCGTTTAAAACAACCAACTGCAATTATTTAGTTTTTTTCAGTTTTTTTTGTGAATGTTTTGTGTTTGTGTAAGTCACAAACACAAAACATTCACAAGCGTTTAATTAAAATGGCAGCTTTCTGTGTTCATTGTAATAAATCGTTCAGTAAAAAAGCTATTTAAATATACGTCCCTGCAAGGGAATATACTTTATTATCAAAAATTGTAATTCATCAACCTCTCAATTGATGCCTAAGTAAACATGCTAATTATTCATTATATTAAGTTTATTTAATTTAGTTATTTATATTATAATTACTAAATATTTTTCTTAATTATTAATATTGTTATTGTATTACAAACCCTATTAATATTGTTTTTATAGAAACTTTTAAAAATAATTTTTAGAAATTAAAATCGAGTTTTTGTTTTATAACTTGTTTTATTTAGACACTCCCTATAATTTCAATGCAAGAGAGATTATAAATTATATTATTATTATTAGTAGGGGAAACTGACTCTGCACACTCGTAGGACTTGTAGCACTCGCCTACAGCTCGTGCACAAACGTCATACTTGTGTGCAAGGAGTATTTTTCAAAACTTGTTGCACAATATACTATTATAATTATTTGAAAGTAAGTATTAACCTAAATTAATTTTTGTGGCAATGCGTTGTGTAGCTACATGACAAAAAATAAGTCATGAAACTGGAATAAAAAGAAGTTACTGGTTTTAACCTTATTATGGTACACAAGCAATTAATATATTTTCTTATTTTAGTAATAAGTTTTAGATGTTAGAGAATTTTAAAGTCGTTTCTTAACACTAAAAAAATAAATTTGATTTATAAACACATCAATTTAGAATTATGTTTTAAACCTTGTGGGCTAATGCTAATAGTAATTCTTAAATTGAATTTTGATTTATAAACCCGGCTTAAATTTATAATTTTCATTTTTTTTTTAATTGAAACCTGCTGTAGAAAAATAAGTTGTACTGTACTGTACAAACCTTATAAATTCAGTTCAATACTTGTAATACAAAATATACATACATAGACCTTAAAATAGTAATCATGATAATAATAAAAGATATTTTATTGACGGCCGTAAAAACAAATTTGTTATATTCGACGATTCTACTGTCTTTTGCGGAATAGATTATTCAAAACACCCGCGCTGTCAATCTTCATTCGCTGACCAATTAAAACACAGAAATCACATTCTTGTTCTAACCAATAAAATCTTGGAATGCCTAGCGGTCTTTAACGCTTCGTAACATAAGGAACTGGGAGCATTATCTTTTTTTAATGGTTCGATATGTCAGTGGTGCCACCATTCAGAAAAACCAGCTTAAACAACAAACAACCTAATAAAACCAAAAACTCTATTATTCCTACTCTTCTTATGCTCTTCTTGTTCTACAGAAGGTTTGTGTGTGTTTGTGATTTTTATCTGCCGATTTTTTTTATATTCCGTTCGTTGCTTTGAAAGTTTTTTTTAAGTTAATTTAAAGAATTTAAACCGGTGTTTGCGGTTGGTATTGGACATTTTGTTCAACGTTCCAGACTTTTAATAATGGGTAATGAGTCAGAAACTACTGTGGAAAATAACGAATCCGCGCTAAACTTTGAAGAAAACGCCGATGAAAAAACAGAAATCGAAAAATCTACTGAAAATGGAAATAAAAGACCTTTTGATGGTAAATGTCAGTTCTTTACTATATTAAACTTTCATAAGTCTCAACAAAAACAAGGAACCTCTTGCAGGCTGCTAGGCACTAAAACTTTGATGTTATCTTAGTGTTCTCTAATACAATTTTATTCACATTTATCTCTGTGTTAGTAACTAGAGATTCTTTTCATCTTAGCTTTCTTCTCTTTGGTCAAGCAACTTGAAATGAGGTTTTTGTCATTAATAAATAGGTACTTATGGTGATTCACCATTAAAAAAAGGTCTGTTTGTTATTTAGAAATAGTGTACACTATTTCACCCTTTTTTATGTAAGCACTCTTATAGAAGATGTATAGGACTACATAGGTAAGTGTAAAATAGTGTAAAATATTTCTGAATAACAAACATACCTTAAATACCTAATTAAAAAATTTAGGAAATAAGCTTCACAGCGCATTATGGTTTCCCAAGCCGATTTTCTTGGCCAAGATTAGTTTATGTAGTATATTGTTATGAAACTGAGACATATTGGTCATTTTGTATTGAAAGGAAAAGATTTTTTGATGAAAGCCATAAAAAAATATTTAATAAAATATTATTTATTTCTCATAATCAGAAAACTCTAAAGCATCAAGCTCATTTAAGGGTATACATTGTTCTAGGTCAATTTCCTGTTGTTTTGGCTGATCTATGTCCATAAATCATCTTTATCTAGAGTCTTTTAGTCTTTTTGTTTTTCTCTGGGTTTATTTTTATTAAAACCTTGTTCAGGTTCATGCTCTTTCAGCAAATAAATAACTTAAGTGGGTAGGTTTAACTTTACTTGCTTTTTAATTATTTTTTTAAGTTAATAGAAAAAATTACTGGGTCTGAAATTACCATAGCTTGGGGAAATACATCTACTGCTCGTTTTTCTGGCATGGGCTAGTCTGACATTTTTATACAATTTGTTCCTAGCTTCTGAACCTTCCTTTCCAAAACGCCCAACTGTCAACACACAATTTTTAATTATTTGCCTTCCGGGCACTAAAATTTTGTGGATAGTGGTAGGCATTAGATACCAAGAATATCTCAGCATATACAGGGAGTTTGGCACATGAGTAGACGTATGTAATTCTAAGATAGGTGGGGGCATATCCTATGCGGTCCACCCAGATATTTTGACCTGGGCCTTAAGAATGTTTTTTAGAATTTTTTATTTTTTTTTCCCAAAATTTTCAATTTTTAGATTTCAAACTAATATACCTTTTTGAAAAATCATGAAACTGACAACATTTTTATTTTATTTTAATCTAGACTAATATACTTTAATTTTTTTGTATATGCAGTTATGTCAAAAAGCCCAAAAAAAACGTATTTCTTAGCTGTTAATAATTAAAATACCAAAGGTACATTCGATTTGTATATTCAATTTGCGCATTTGTTCACACCGTAAGAACTTTTCACTCCGAACCCGTTGGAGATGGATCTGACAAATGCTTCTATAAATTATATTTTTTTACAAATATATTTCTTTATAATTTGGATTTTTTTATAAACTGTAAAGGCTCTATTTTCCGTACTTTTAAGAAAAACTACAAGTTTTTTTAACAATGTAAAATCTGATTTATCTATAAAAAAGTGTACAAAAAATGCTTTCTTAACAATACTTTAAAATGCAAACAGCTCATCATTGTAAATTTATTGGCGTTTTTTGAGCTAGAGAAACAACAAGAAGCTGCAGGGATTGCCTTGAACCTTCAAAATTTGGTGGAAAGGACAGCTGCCCCAACAAAAGTAAGTGAAGGAGCGATATTTAATTTTAAAAAAATGGACTAAAATGGGACAAAAGCTTTAAAGAAGTATCATTAACAAGGGCAAAAGGATATTCCAAAAGATGTTGATTGCAATACAATGCAATATAAACCAATGGTAACAATAGGAAACTTAATGTGTGGCAAAGTGATTAAAGTAAATTTAAATAAATAAATAAACAATTTTTAAATAAAATATTACATGATATAAATCAAAGATCGTCAAGGTCAGATAACAGATCGTCGCTCTCATCTTCGTCATTCGAATCAGTCACTATGACGTGGTTTATATCTGAAGCATCGCATATTCTGATTACTTCCCAAGCTTCTAGGATCTCTTTTTGAGCGTGCCGAATGTAGTTCTGCCAATGCTCAGCGATTATTTTGCCAAGTACCTTTTCCCCCGTTGCCAACACTTCAGAAGAGGTTCTTTTTAAGGCAGAAATATATTGGTCATATTTTCTTTTCCACTCTGACCAAACCATTTCGATTGGATTATATTGACAATGGTACGGTGGGAGACGCAGAACTTTAAGACCAAAAGGTTTCACATATTCGTCAAGGAAATATTTCTTTTCTAAACTTTGGTTTTTTTCTACCAAATCCCAGAGTTGTCATAGCTGTCTCAGGAAAGGCAATATTTTCTTCGGAAAGCCACATAATTAATCTTTTTTTGGTCCAAGATTTGCGGGGTATGTCTTCTACCAGCCCGGAGTGGTAGCGTTGTCCATGATAATTAATGATTTGGGCGGCAAATTTGGAACAAGTTGATATTTAAACCATTTTTCGAAATTTTGGCGGTTTATGCCATCATGGTAGTCGCCACTCTTTGTACCGCTTTTAAAGACTAAAGTAGCTTAACGGTTTTAACATTGGCGCAAAAGGAAAAAAATGTTTTTATAGTATTAATTTAGATGTCTAGTATAATTAGAAACATATATTCACTTCATCCCATCACGAATCCAAATACCAAGGCAATTCTCAAATCCAACCCTAGCACATTAATCAAAACGGAAAAAATTATAGGGCGCAAGTGTAAAGGTATTTAATTGATCCCCTACCAATGGTTTCTTTTTGAATAAAAGCAACTTTTACTCACCTTCACTGCTTTTTGAAGAGCTTGTGGCTTTGGTATCTTCCTGCCAGGTATTTCTAAAAGATCCTTTACTGAATATCCATGTTTCATCGAGAAATACTGGAGTAAGACCGTTTTGAAGTAGACTCATATTTTTTGTGTATTCTCTCAAAAATTTATTTTTCTTCTACTGAAGCCAATTTCTTTTACCCATTTTCGCAAAAAACTAATGGAGAAGTTAAAATGATTGCTCATTTTATCATTTAATTTTTGATGGAGAGATTTTATGGTAATATGCTCTTTAAGTGCATACATGCGATAAATGGTATCCCGGATTTTGCTTTTTAAGTAGTCAGTAATTTTGATATGCTCTTTATTTCTTGTTGATGATGCTTCTTTAAAACTTTTGTCCGATTTTAGTTCATATTTTTTTAAATTAAATATTGCTCTTGCACTCACTTTCGTTGCGGCAGCTGTCCTTTTCACCACATTTGAAAGTTCAAGGCAATTCTGCAGCTTCTTGTTGCTTCTCTAGCTCAATAAAAGCCAATAAATTTGGAATAATGAGGTGGCTTTGCTCGTTTAGTCGCTTATTTCCTATTTTTTTTGGCATTTTTACTTTTGACGCACGCAGATAAATTTTTTTTGACAATGCGAAATTTTAAACTTGAGAATTTGTCATTAATGTGACAAGTAACAGTTGAAATAAGAAAACACATGACTTTTTTTGGTAAATTTATTGTTTCTCTCTGCAAAAGTGTATCAGTTAAGGATGCAAAAAAATGTCGGAACTGCATATCCGAAAAAATTCAACTATACTAGAATTATACAAATTTAATAATTGGGGCCCATGACACCTACAAAGAAAAATACGGGCCCTCAAACCACAGAAAGAGGTAGGCCTGTAGCAGATGCCAGTAAGGTCCAGTCATTTTCATGTTTAATGAAAACATGAGAAGCTCAGCAGTTCGTGTTTGTAATCCCGTGCTTTGCTCAAAAAATTGAAGACTAGGTTGACCAACAGATTTTGATTAACAATCTATATTTTTCAATTTGCTGATTTCTAATGAAAATTCTTCATCCAACCAAGAACAATATTTGTGTTTATAATGTGCTTTGGATCAAGAAACAGCTTCCCATTTTTCTTCAAAAGATTTGCTTGAACAAAGAATTTTTTAGATAGATTGCTCCTTGTCCATAAAGGGAAATCCCTGCAGAATATGAGTTTTAACATAATTTATTACTTCTGAGATTTTTTCATGTTTCTCGCATTTTGAAAAGGTTTACTTTTTTTAAATACCAACATTTATAAAAAAAAAATATGATTTTTACTGAAATATGAATTTATCTGCAGCTAATTTTTATTTTAAAACAATATTAAAGAACAACTTAGTTATTTAAAAGCTTATTGAAACTAGTCCTTTAATAACTGTTTTTATAATTATAGAAAAACTTTTTTTAGTGATTTTCCCAAAAAAATTGTGACATTCCAGTTTAATACTACATAACACATGTATGTTGATAGATAAAAAAAATACATTTTTTGCAGCATTTTACAGGGTCTTTGATTATATTTACGTGGCATCTGGAGCCCTTATGTTTGGTAATTGGAATCATTAAAAAAATATCGCAATAAAAAAATGGAAAAATATAGGCAACTTCAACTTTTTTAAATAGAACACCCTGTATATTTATATATATATATATATATATATATATATATATATATATATATATATATATATATATATAGTGTTACAACAAAATATTTTTTTCTGATTTTAAATATAAATGCATTTATGATATTTGGGTGAATTTTTAAGATATTTAGGCCTAAATTATAAATAAATTGCAAAAAAAAGTTTCATATTGGTATCAAGAAAGCCATGGAAACAATAAAATTGTTATGTTGCTGAATTTGGTGACAGTTTTCTCTGGACCAATAATGTTTATTCTTGTCTTGTGATTAAACGTGCCTGCTATAGTGCAGAAAGACTCATGGGTGAATAAAATTTTATTTAAAAACTCTAGATCCTGCTGCATAAACCTAGCAATTTTCAATGCATAATCAGGTCAGTCCTGCATGTTTTGTTCGGAAAGATTCTGGACGGATATAAATTAATAAAGATAAATTTGGTAAAATTTTAAGGTTATGAATTTAAATATATATATATATATATATATATATATATATATATATATATATATATATATATATATATATATATATATATATATATATATATATATATATATATATATATATATATATATATATATATACTTGATCGAGGGGAAACCACCTAGGAATTATTCACCAAAGCTGGAGGCATTACGGAAAATACGGGGATTATTGGGAAATACGGGTATTATTGGGCATACGGGGTATTATTGGGAAATATGGTGTATTAGAAGGCAATATGGGGTATTATAAGGAAATACAGGGTAATATGGGGAAATATGGGGTATTATTTACAAATATTAGGGTATTATTTGGCAATATTTTCCGCTAAAAGTTTAAATTTAGTCGGCTGTCCTAACGAACGGATACGAAGTTTCACGATTAATTACACGTTTTGTGAGATATCGTTGGCGGCAAACATATAATATGTTTATTCAACGAATTTTGGTATTACAACATTATGCTGTTCTTGTAAATTACGTGATTTTAATCTCACTTGACAAAACCGCGCAAGACCGCTGCGCAAAAAGCATTTTTGTGACAACGTGGTTGGGGAATGGTAATTTAAGTGAGATAATAAAATACCGTTAGAGGTGAGTAAACTTTAGTTTAATAATAATTTAAATAAGTTCGCAAATACCATAAATTACTTAAGTTTTTAAAGCTTACATTTGAAAGCTTTATTTAAATAATAAAAATAATTTCTATATAATGTAAGTATATTTTCCTAATAAATATTAAAGCATTAAACGGGATAAATACTCCTCAAGCTAGATCTTAATAAAAACTGTCTTCATCGCTTTACCAATTAAGTTTTTATACACTTACATTTAGAGCATAACTTTTATTTTCTATCGACGAAAAATATATTTCTTTGCATTTTGCGCAAACTCTGGAAGCTACATAATTGAAAATTACATAATAATTACTTGCATGCTATATCACAACTTTTTAAAAAAAGATACTATGTGTGTCAATTTTTACCGGTGGACCGTATATAGGGTTGGTTCTAACCATTCATTGTCTTACTATTTCGGATGTTAATCCTGGAGATAAAATGAATTTCAGAAGTGTCCTCGAAGTCACTAATTTTTGGCTGCACATATTGCTAAGCAAGCATCCGGAATACAAAGAAACTTATAACTATTTAAAGTTGATCAGTTACATTTTAGGTTTCTACTTGGAAAAAATTTAAATATAAAACAACGAATTTATAACATTTGGTACGGAGCTTTTTCTAAGAATTTTATAAACGTGGATAAGAAACAACAAAATATACGAAGTAAAAAATAATATTCTCAGCATAAAGCATATCTTTGTGTAGAACTAAATGCTTATTACATGCTGAAATTAGTTGTTACTTTCAGAGAGAAAAACC
Source organism: Listronotus oregonensis (assembly GCA_019359885.1). Lineage (NCBI taxonomy): Eukaryota > Metazoa > Arthropoda > Insecta > Coleoptera > Curculionidae > Listronotus > Listronotus oregonensis. Next base: position 232 of record JAHBCN010025790.1, on the reverse strand, counting down.
TATAACTAGATAGGTTCTCCCCTTGGCTTAATGGTAGTCAGTGTTGCGAAAATATTTTTCGATGCACCCGTTCTTTCTCCAGCACTGTTGCTACTGTCGTTAACCTTAGTATTGAGGATATAATTCAAAAAGAAAGGGAAAATAATGGTACTAAATGAAAAAATGTTCAATTTAAAAGATGCAATAAAATTTCTGAGGGATGAAACAGACCAAAATAGAATATTAAAAGACA
>JAHBCN010025789.1:0-10958 GCA_019359885.1 Listronotus oregonensis | reverse complement strand
GAACAACCTTCTACTTCTGCAAATAATAAAAAAAAACTTTTCATTGACTGACTCAACTCCGTCCACATCTGCCCACTTTCAAAATCCATCAATCAAATTTCCCCCGTTGCTGTTTCTACAAAGGAAAATAATTTCAAGAAAAAGAAAATAAAAAAAAAAGGAGTTTTTGACCTCCCCCCCATATAAAGAAATGCTTAAAAAAAAAAAAAAATAAAAGAGCAAACAGTTTTTAAAAAAAACAGAAAAAACAATTAAAAGAAATAAGAACTAAAAAAACTAAAGATTCCTGTGCGGTCAAAAGAAGTGATGAAAGTTAAAAAGAGATTAGGGGAACAATAATAAAAAAGGAAGCTGAATCTAAGAACGTTGAATGCTTTTTTGGGGGGAAATTTTCGACGAAGACTGGGTTCAGTGTATCAATGTTGTGGTTGGGCACATGTGGAGTGTGCTGACAGCGATAACATCAGCTATTTTGTGTGCGATCATTGAATTAAAACAAAAAAAACAGTATTACTAATTTTTATGAAAAATTTTTTTTAAAAAAAAATTTTTTTTTTCACACAACTTTCATGTTTTATTTATAGTGTCCGATACGGGGAAAACAGTTTTCGTCACGGGAAAAAATTTAAAATCCCTTATTTAAAATCTAATAATAAATTTATCTTTTTAAAAATTTTTTTGTTTGGATTTTAGCCACCCTACTAAAAAAAGGTTTTTTTAGTAAGATAGATATGCAATGTTTTGCTTTTTTATCACATTTTAAAAAAAAACCTGTTAAAAGTTTTTAGTGTCCGGCACTGTGGCTTTTTCCCCAAAGGGAAACCCAAAAAATTTTTTTTTGGGGTTTCCCCCCGCACTTAAAAAAAATATCTAAAAAATATTAAAAAAAAATCAAATTAAATGTCTTTTCCACTTTATTTTATATCCGATATTCCGTTTCTATTTTAAAAAAATTTTTTATATTTGATTTTTTCCCTGGCTTTCCCCCTTTAAAAAAAAAAATGTAAGCTCCTTATTTGTTTTATACCTATTTTTTAATTTTGTTTTGTTGGTTAATTTAGTGTATATATAAAAAAAAAATATACTACCGTTTAGACATACCCCGAATATTTTGGCTCACGACCCCTCTTAATAGTTTTTTAACCCCAAAAATTAAATTTTAATGTGTAAAGTATTAATTTGGGCTCTTTTCAAAAAACCCCCCCGGTCTTTTCTAATACGTCCCCGCATTTTCACTTTCTGAAATATAATTGGGAAAAAAAAAAAGCCGCTTTGCTTATCAAAACCCAACCATAAAAAGGGCCCGAACTTTTGAATTTGTCCAAATTATCCCTACATAAAAGTTATTAACAAAATTTTTTTAATTTTTGATATGGTTTGGGTTAAAAAAAACAATTGAGTGATGAGGGGGGCCCCGGGGAAAACCCCCAAAAAAGATACAAAGTCGGTTTTAAAATTTTTGGAAACCTTTTTCATTTAGGTGCCTAACAATATGCCATTTAGGGAAAAAGTAAAATTCCCAGTACCCGGAGATATCCGAAAAAACGAAAAATTTTGGGGGTTTTTGTTTTTTTTTTTTTTGACGTTATTTAAAAAAAAGGGGAAAAAAAAAAGACACTTTTTTATAGCCACTTTTTTTTAAACTCTACAAAACAGCCGGGATTTTCCCCCACGTTTCGTTTTGGGGTTAAAAACCCCCCCCCTTTTTTTTTTTTAAATACGACACTCAATTGTTTATTGTTTTTTAAAGCAGTTATAATCCCAACTACAATGATGTATAACACTTAATATTTTTTTTTTAAAATTTTCCATATTTTCCAAAGAAAAAAATGAGTTGAAAAACCCCCAAATTTTTATGGGGGCTTCCCCTTTTTTTGTTAAAAATATAAAGTGTTATACTTTTTTAAAAATTTTGGGGAAAATTTGGGGTTAAAAAAAATTTTAAAAAAAAACCCCAAAACCCGTTTTAAAAAAAAAAAGTTGATGAGGGTTTAAAAAAAAAAAAGTCGGGGGAAAAAATTTTTGAACTTGTTTTGGGGCAAAAAAGGGGGGTTTTTTGTTTTTCCAACTTTTAAAAATGTCAAAAAAAAAAAAGGGGGAATCAAAAAAAATTTTTTGGGGTTTTTCCCCCAAAAAATTCCCCGGGGTTTTTAAAAAATTTTTTTAAATTTTAAACGGAAATTTGGGAAAAAATTAAAAATGGTTTTTTTATAATTTAAACCGGACTTATTTTAAAGGGTTTTTTGAGGACCCTCATGAGCACTCAATTGTAACCCTAATTTTTTAAAAGGGAAAAATTTTATGAACCCCTTTTTTTAATATTTTAAAAATTTTTGGGTTAATTCTTTGGGGAAATTTTTAAAACAAAATTAAAAGCCCTAATTTCAGTCTCAGGTTTTCGGTTTTAGAATTTTGGGGGTTTTTTATTTCCCCCAATTTTTTTTTTCAAATGAAAAGGGGGATTTTTTAAAAAGCCCCCAAAAATTAGATTAAAATGAATTTTTTACCGCCCCCCTTTTCAAAATAAAGTATTTTATTTAAAATTGAAAGGGGGTTTTTTGTGACCCAAAAACCCGGAAAAATTTAGATTTAGAAAAAAAAAATTTTTTATTTTTAATTTTTTTTTGAAGTTTTTTTTAATTTTTTAAAAAAACCCATTTTTTTGAATATTTTTTACCAAAGAAAAATAGGACTGTTTTAGGTTAAAACATGTAGAAGTTTACAAAATAATTTTTTAAATAGGGGGGGCCCATTTTAAATAAAAAAGAAAATGTTTTTCCCCCAAAAAAAACAACCCCCCCAAATTTTTACCCTTTTATTTTTAAAAGAATCAACCCTTGCCCCAAAGGGGGTTTAAAAAGGGGATTTAACCCGGGTTTTTTATTCAATTTTTTTAAAAAGTAACTCGGGATTCTTTTTTTGGGCTTTTTTTTTTTTAAAGTTTTAAAAAACCCTTTTTTAATTGGAAAAAAGATCTGTTTCAACGCTTTTTAAAAAAAAATTTTTAAAATGTAGGTAACCCCTAGTTTTTTCCCCAAAATTTTTGACCCCCCTTTTTCGAGCCAAATTTTTTTTTTTTTTTTATATGAAAAAAAAATTTTTCGATAATCCCAAACCCCTTTTTTTAAAATAGTATGGGGCCTGAATTTTAATTTTTTTTCAAAATATAAATTTTGGACTTAAAAAAAAAAATGTTTTCAAAAAAAATTTTTCTTTTTTATTTTTTTAAAAATTTTCCCAAAAAATTTTTTAAAATTCCCCCCCAAAATTTTTCGAAAAATTTTTTTTATGTTTTTCAAAAACCATTAAAGGGAAATTTTTTCACCCCAAATTTTTTTCCCCCAAAATTTTTTTGATTTTAATTTTTTTAAAAAAAAGGGGGATAATGGGAAAAAAATTTTGGGCCCCCAAAAAAAATTTTAAAAAAAAATTTTCACAAAAAAAGAATTTGATGTTTTGTTTTTAAAAGTCCGATTGCCCGGGGGAGGGGGGAAAAAAAAAAAACCCTTTTTTTTTTTTAATTTTTTTCATATTTTTTTTTTTGTTTTTTTGAAAAACTTAACAAAGAATTTTCCCTGTTGGGGTTTTTTTAAAAATTTTGGAAAAAACTCTTTAAAAAAAAAGCTTTTTTTTTAAAAAAATTTTTTTTTTTAAACGAAATTAAATTTTTTAATTTTTTTAAAATTATTTTTAAAACCCAAAAAAATGGAAAAAAAAAAAATACATGGAAAAATCCCTTTTTTTTAAGAGGTTTAAAAATTTTGGACCCCTTTTTTTTCGGATTAATGCGAAACGGTTTTCGGGGCTCATTCTAACTGGACATTTTTTTTTTTAAAATTTGGGGTTTTTTACAAAAAAAAAATTTTGGGGGGACTTTTTCAAAATCTTTTCCCCAAACCAAACAAAAACCCAAGACAACAGGGAAAAAAAAAAATTTTTACCAAAAAGGGAACCCCGTATTCAAATTTTAAATGAAAATTTTTCCCTTTTTTTTTTAATTTTTTTGAAAAAATTTTTTTTAAAAAAGTTTTTTTTTTTTAAGTTCTATGTACAAAAAAAGGAATCACCTTTGGGGGTCTATTTCATAGATATTTTTTCATAGATATATATATAATATATATATATATATATATATATATATATATATATATATATATATATATATATATATATATATATATATATAAAATTTTTTTAGATATAAAGTTTTAAAAATCCAGAGCCCCAAAAGGGGGGTTTGGGGGGTTTAAAAAACTTTTAAAACGGGGGTTTTTTAAGAATTTTTTCCCATTTTTTCCCCCTTTTAAAATTAAGACAAAAGTTGAAAAAAAGGGGCTGCAAGTTTTTTTTAAAAAAAAAAGAATTTTTTCTTTTTTTCTGAAAAAAAGAAAAAATGCAAACCCCAAATTCCTTAATTAAACCTTTATTTTTTTTTACAGGCTTTTAAAATTTGAAGTAAAAAATTGGAACCCCTTTTGGGTTTTTCCCCCTTTAAAAGGGGGCTTTTTTTTAAAAGCCTAAGGGTTACTTTATTTTTTAAATTTAAAAAGTTTAATTTTAAAAACCCAAAGGGCCCAAAAATTTTATTTTAAAAACAAAAAATCCAATTTTTTTAAAAATATTTTAACGGGGGGAAAAAATCGTTTTTTTTTTTTCCCTTAAAAAAGGGGCCCGAAAGTTTTCAAGCCAAATGCAAACTTTAGGTGAAAAAAAAACCTTTTTAGCCAACAGGGGACTTAAAGATTTGGGGGAAATTTTTTAAAAAGGGAAGAAATTACCCCATAAGAAAAAAAGGGTTTTTGGGGCCCCCCAAAGGGCGGAAAAAAAGGCCTAGAAACTTTAGAAATAAAAGAAACGAATACAGTGGGAAGTTCAGGGCCTCTTCAGATAGGCTGAAAAGGGATGCTTGAAATACGTACAGAGTATACAGTTTTTAGAATGGGAGAAATACTTACGGGGTTGGGAAAGAGGAACCCGGGTTTTTTTTGAAACTTTTTAATTGGGGATGTAATAGGCTAGTGCCCAGTTAAGCTCGTTCTTAAAGGAAAAGCCTAGAAGGTTAAATGATTTTTGTGCTGGTTTTTGGGGCCGCTTAAAAAAAAAGGGAAAAGTATTGGTAGATTTTTTTATGATAACGCACAGGTTTTGTGCCAGAATTAAAATTAATTGAAGATCCTGAAAAAGAGGTATCTGTTTTAACCTGCCCTTGCATTCCAAAATAGCCTTAGAAACTGGCTGGGAGAAACCTAATATTAGGAATGCAGGGTAAGATGGAAGAGAGAAGATCGGTCATATGAAGAAGAAAACAGAGTTTGCCACTACATATCTAATAATAAATTTAAACATCTAAACTTTCTTCGCCAAAAAAGGATATTATAATGTAACTATTTTAAACTTACCGGTTTGGTTTTTACGAATAAATCATATTAGAGAAGGACGTCGGAAATTTCGTGTAGTTTTAATGACTGACTGCTCACTCACTCACCGACTATTAAAATTATGGGGCACTTTCCGAGGAAGTAGAAACTTGAAATTTGGTAGGTAAGTAGGTTCTGCGATTCAAGTAAAGGAAAAATTCTGAATAGTGCACATTTTTACCCGAAACGTCCAAACAGTGGCGGTATTACTGTATATTTAACGGATAATTTAGAAGTTTGCAATCTGATTGAAATCAGAGTTTCGAAATCATAATTGTCTTAGAATTTAAAAATGACAGAATTATTTTTTCTATCAATAAACTCAGAAAAAAAGATCATACCAAAAACACTATCTAAAGTAAGGACCAAGTTTTTATCTAAAAATCTTGGTTTCTTGAAAGTACTGAGATCTAAAACTTGGACCAAGTTTGACAAACTTTTACCTTGGCAAGTTTTTTTGTCTAATCTGTCTGTATTAAAAAAAACTTTCGTTTTAATGAAAATAAATTCGTTTAGATAGACAGACTAGTAAAAAATCCTTACAAGTCAAAAAGCATCTTAGTCTTATTTTGATCTCATACTTTAAGGGTCCCAGATTTCTGGATAGGAACTTGGACCTAATTTCCATAAGTAAGTTTTTTTTTGTTAGATATTACTTTTACAAAATAAAACTATTTTTTGATTGATCTAATTCCAAGTAATACATGTTTTATTATTTTTGCTCGAACATCTAAAGAAAAAAATATTCTAGCATCTTGTCGAAGCGAGTCGAGACGAAAGAAAAAGAATATGTCGTTTCTGCATATCACTATATATACAGTAATGACTTCTTTACGTATTTAAAAAAATCATATTTAGACATCGCTTATCTTAATCAAACATAATAAGTACCCTCAATCAGTCAAAACATGCACGCACAGAATTTTTAAATTTAAAAACGGGATGGAGTGTATATTCTATTGGGTAAATTACATAGACTGCCTATGTTGGGGTCGAGGTTAATACGCTGCGGTTTCCGTTATCCGCACTGGAAATGCTCCAGTTATGATACGGTACACAGCGTTAATACTTAAAAGACTGGCGTATAACCGCAAACGATTTATTATTCATTGGTTATTGCTAAAGAAGGGGGTTAAATTTTTTCATGGCCAAGTTTACCAGTTGCGGTATGCTCGTGTGATCACGGGTGAAGTTTGTGTCAAGTAATTAAAGTTGTATTAGAACCTTATGCAGAAAGATTTAAAATACATTAAAGATCTATTACCGTTTTAAAGATGTAAAATTTGAGTTCCTAAAATATATGTAGCTTATTTTTACTGTTGACTGGCAACATGCATTCATTATTATTTTACCATTTTGAACTAAAAGAAAAGCTATTACCTTTAATCCATCTTTTTATATATACGGAGGGCACCATATATGCACTTTTCTCACGTTTTTTAGTAACTTCGCGCAAACTTGTTTCAACCTCGACCAACTTATAATATCACTTGACAAAACGTCTCTACTTTCAACTTATTCCTGACCATAGAAAGTTTAAAGTCACGAGGTAAAGCCTGGCCAGGGCTGTAAGGGAGAATGTTCGCGACCAACAGTGCCATTTTTTTTCCAAAAAAAACTTGTGTTTGAGTGAGCCTCGATGAGCCGGGGCAGTGTCGTGTTTATGTCAAGTGTCCAATTGGGAGTTTGGACAAAGAGTTTTAAGTTTGAAAGCACGTTGAGAGAAACAAATTTCTTTGTGCTACCTAGCAGTGGCAGTTTTTTGTTCATCTAAACAACCCTGCTTGATTATACCCCTTCTTCAAACACGTTTTTTTTTCTTAACTGATTTGACATTCTTAACAGGCGTTGGCGTGTCTTTGTCTTCAAGGATCCATACCTTGTTTATAGATTTTAACTACATCGTAGTAGTATGTCACGATTAAAATAACATACTGTGATCTACCGCAGTCATTACCGCGGTCATATATTTTAAGCTTATCCTTGCATCATTTTACAGGAAACTCAATTTTAGCCTTCCCTTCTTAAACTAGGGTACCTACAGCATGCAAACTTCTTTTATACGGAGGTGTGTACGCAAAATATAATGAATTGCTGGTGCACAATCACTAATAAATACCAATATAATGTACACTGCTAGAACTGTAGATATTAACTACCCCATTCAAATTTAGTATGACGAAATAAAACTTATCATTATATGTGTATAAGAATTTTAAATAAACTACCACAGAAAACTCTAAACCATTTAAAAGCAAACTAGATATTTGTTATTAAATCTGGAACCTTATACTTTAGAAGATTATTTTAATAGCGTACCTAAATGTATTAGCTTAGATATGTAAATCTCTGTGACGTCATTTCATTTGTATTTCTGTGATATTTATGTAAATATGTATTATGTAGACAGAATCTGAACTAAAGTGATATTCTATTCTATTCATTCTACTCACTCTTTAAAACCTGCTCTGTTGGTCTGTAGGTCATCCGCCTGTTTTCTTGTCCTATTTTAAAAAGCTTTAATATTTTCTGATGTAACAACTTCAGTTGGTCGGCTGCCCGGAACGCGGATCATCGAAAAGTAAAATAAAATAAACCACCGATACACTGTGCTACGCTTAGTGCTTTCTCATGAAATACAGGATTCCATTTCATTATTGTCTTTGGAATTTTATCCACGTTCGAATTTCTAAAAATATCACTCAAAAATGTCGATGCGTCAACTTGGCCATATTAGAATAAACTAATATTTATTAGAACTTTCTGATAAAAGATAAATACCTTGCTATGTAAACTGGCCAAATATTTGGACTCATATGAATTTTTTTGTTAATTCTTGAAACTATTAAAAAACTTTTTTGATGTAACTCGTGTCTGCTTATCCGGTGAATCCAATTGTATTTATTGTATTGAATCTAAAATCATAAAATAATTATAAAAATTACCTAAAATATCAAAAAGTACAGTTAGTTGGGTATGATATCTAAAAAGTTTTTTAAAAATGCCTTTTTTATTTTAATGTTGCTGATGTGCAATATTTGAAGTAAAAGTTTTGAAAATTTAAAAGACTTTTTTTGTTATTTATGTAACTAGCTTTTATTATTAATAAGTTGAGTAACTATAAGTATTTAAACAAATTCGATAAATTATAATTTTTGTATGTTCTTTCACATTTAAAAAGAAAAAAATAAAAAATCGAGATTGCCCAGTTTACTCTAAGTGTGTAAACCTGTTTTTCTACGAGCTATATTAAGATTTTACAATCAAAATGTAGTAAGCCAGGACGGGAAAGAGAATTTTCATTAAATATTAAATAACATTAACAGTTTCCTAACCGTACTTTTTTAAATTTTTACTTGAACTTGAAACGCACTCAATAATTTAAGCTCTTATTGATACATAAATGATATTACAGATTTCAGAGCAGTTGTATGTGTAACACAAGTAGGCTTTTAAACAAACGCAACAAATTAATTATTCAGTAAAGGTATTATTCTTTTCTACAATGATTTGTCTCGTTTAGATTTTGAAATTAAAATACAACTCTCAGAAAAACAGGTTTACACACTTAGAGTACATGAGACATCAATTTTTTTTTCTCGTTTTAAATATGAAAGAACATAGAATATATATATATATATATATATATATATATATATATATATATATATATATATATATATATATATATATATATATATTTTATATATATATATATATATATATATATATATATATATATATATATATATATATATATATATATATATATATTTTATATAAAAAGGAGGGGCGGGGGAAAAATCCGGGGCTTTTTTGGGTGTACCTAAAAACCCCGCACGCATTGCTTATCGATCAATAATTTTCGGTAAAAAATTCATAAGACGGCTTTGGGAAAGGGGTGGGAAACCAATACGTTTATTCCTGAAATAATTCCCTTTATTTTCGAACTCAAAGGGGTTTAAATTTTTTAAATGATTAAAATTTCCCCAAAAAAATTTTTTTTTTAAAAAAAAAAAAATTATTAATAAGGGATGTTTACGAACTGAAGAGAAAATTAAAATTATTAAAGGGGATCACCGTGAAAATCCTGTTAGGGGGGAAATTGGGGGGAATTTTTTATTAAATTTTTTTTCAACCGGGGGACCCCCAGGCCCCTTTTTCCCCGAGTCTTTAAAAAAATTTCAATTTATTTTTTCCCCCAAAAAAAATAAAAATGATAGTGTCCCAGAAAAAAAAAACGAAAGGATAAAAAAGGGGAAAATTTTGGTAGTGGCAAGTGTTATTAAAATCCAAAATTTTTTATTTACAAGGAAAACAGGAAATTTTAGCAGAAGATCAGGGTAGAGTGCTGAAAAAAAAACCCGATCCTACAAAAATAAAAAAAAACCCATGGAAAATTTTTTGATGATCATTTTTGAAAAATTTAATTTTGTGAAACTGAAGGAAAAAGGGGAAAAAAAAATGATTTTTTTTTTTCCCCCTAAAATCACAAATTTATGGTTTTTGGGGGAAAAGGGAAAAATCTTGGGGAAATTTCAAATAAAGAAAAAATTTTTTATTAACCCTTTTTAGCATTCTAGCAAATGGGGAAGGCGTTTTTTTACAATCTTGGTTATTGTTTGGCTCAAGAAGGTGGTTTATTTGAGCATCTTCGATAACTTCAAAAAGTTTTTTTTTTTTTATTGTATGAATGCACATTAATGTATTTTTTTTTAAAAAAATCTTCTACGTTCCATTATTTATTTGAGAAAATTTTTTATTTTATTAAGAAAAACTGTTTGGTTCTTAAGACCCTAGCAAACGTTCAGGTCCCGTGCCCAAATTTTTAAAATTTTTGGCTGATAAGAATTCCGATCGAAGTCGGTTGACGCTAGCTAGCTCCTGCTACTTGCCTATAAACACCCATCCTTTTTTAAAAAAAAAAAACGTAGTACAGAACTAAACTGGGCAAAAAAATTCTTCCGAATTTATCACCGCACCCCCCCCAGTCCCAACCAAAAAAGAACCCCGGAAACGAGACGGGAAAAATTTAAAAAAAAGCCACAAAATTATTATTGGTATTTTAGAATTGGGTACATCCAAAATCCCCCGGAGCCTCCTTTTTCCAAAGATGCGCTTTACTGTATATTATCAAAAGGTGGTCACTTTATAGTTAGCAGAGATTTTTAAAAAAATTAAAAATTTTTTAAATTTTAAATGAAAAAAAAAATTTTTTAATTTTTTTTTAAAAATTTTATTCCCCAAAAATTTTACATTGACTAAGAATGAAACTTTAAACAGCGGGGTTTTAAATAACTTTTTGAGGTATCAAGCCAACTAGCCTTTTTGGATATGTTAATTAAATTTTTTAATTATTCCCCCCGTCATGTACAAGCAGTTTCTAGCAAAACTAGATATTCTGATTTCCTATGGTATGGTACAATTATCAATAAATAAGTTGAAAAAATAATTTTCCCCAAAATAGAATATAGATGACATCAAAAAGATTTATCCTTTTTACCATTACTTCCTAGCTGGTTTTATATACTTTTTTTTTTT
>JAHBCN010025788.1:0-11024 GCA_019359885.1 Listronotus oregonensis | reverse complement strand
TAAAAAATTTTTTCCCCTTCTTCCAATCTGTACACTTCTATGTATCCCAAATCGACCCTCTTTAGAATATTGTTCTCATGTCTGGGGAATGGCGTCCCCTACAACACTTAGCATACTGGACTCCATTCAAAGAAGGCCGTTCGTCTTATTAATGATCCAACGCTCACAGCAAGGCTTCCTCCTCCCACCGTCGAGCTGTAGGGGATCTGTCGCTCTTCTATAGGTATTTTCACGGCTTCTGCTCAGAGAGTTATCCAGTATAACCTTCTCTGGCAGCTCCCAACAGAGCAACACGTAGTCAACTTGTATGCATCCTTTTACAGTTCAGTTAGAGAGGCCCCGAACTTCCCGCTTTCTTCGTTCCTTCATCCCTAGAGTGTCAAGACAATGGAACCAGCTGCCCGCAGAAGTTTTTCCTTCTCCTCCCAATCTCCAAAATTTAAGTCCCGTGTGAACAAACTCCCTCTCACCACACTGAAGACACCCACGGAATGTTAGTACTAGGCATCAGCCTTCGTGGACTGTCCCAAGATAAAAAAAAAAAAAAAAAAAGGTATTGTTATTAATAAATGCAACTGCTTAGAGCGAAATAATAATGTTCTCGATGGAAGAACTTAAGAAAATAATGCCGATTTGGATATTTTACTTTGAGTAGAAGAAAACCAAAGGAATAAGCACCAGGCTTCTTTGCAAAGTTGTAGGAAAGGATCACAGCACAGTACTACGTAAATTAAAGAAATATAAATATCATCCATACAAATATCAAAGACATCAGAAATTAAGGGAAGGCGATGAGATCCGAAGAGCAGATTTTTGTTTTGAAGTTATGAAAATGGCGAATAACGACAGGGACTTCTTACGCAATATTTGTTTTAGTAACGAATGCACCTTTACATTATACAATAAACTAAACGTTCAAAACATCAGATACTGAGGCAAAGAAAATAAACACAGATTTGTATCTACAAGAACTCAATACCCTCAAAAGGTAAACGTTTGAGGGATATTTGGACATCGGATTATTGGACCTTTTTTCTTCAATCACAATTTAACAGAAACTTTTAGAACTATTACAAATCAAGTGGGGCCGGCATTGAAAGAAGTTGCACTTGACAATCAAGACATTTGGTTTCAAATGGATGGTTGTCCTGCACATAATTCACAAGAAGTAAGGGAATATGTTCAAAATGTTTTCAATAGACTCACTATAGGACCAAATTACACCATAAATTGGCCAGCTGGTCTCTGATCTTTCGCCAAACGACTTCTTCCTTTGGGGTCATATCAAAAATGCTATTCATACAAATTTGAGTTCTCAAAATTTAGAAGAATTAAAAGTTTCATTCAGCGGCGTCGGTCGACTATCGCATTTCAACTCCATAATGTAAGAAATTAATTTTATAACCGTTTAGGATATTGCTTAGCAGTAAACGGAGGTCTGTTTAACATCTAATTAAAAACATTAGCTTTTAGTTTCAATGTGCTGTGTTAAAACGTATTTTTGAGAGTTTTTTTTTCACCTTCATATAAAATTGTTTAATTATGTAAAATCTCATTATGTAGTTCAATGTAATTACTTGTATTTATTAAATGATTACAACCATTATTTTCTCTTTAATACTGTAAAACATGTTGAAATAACTAATACAAAGTAAAACGTGAATTAAAAAGTTGACAAGACATTTTATTTATTACTGGTGGATTTATTAAGGTATGTAGCAGGATGCAACGATTTTACAAATAGTTTTTCTAAAATAACTTTTAATTGCCTTATCAGAAAAAAAAACGAACTTTAGTATGTGAGCTAATCTTATCAACGTCTTCAAAATAGTCCAATACAATTTTGTTGTAAATTCAATAGGGGAGCCAACATTTCAATGCATCAAAATTCACATGGGATTTCCTATGGCCAGTCTGGCGATACCACCCGGTATAATATATCAGCAACAGTGTTTTGAGATTCAGATTAAAAAGTAAAAAAATAAAAATAAAATTTGATTTTTTATAACGAAATCTAAAGGATTACCATTAAAAAGGAGATTTAATATATATTTTATTTGGGACAGGTTGCACACATTAAGCTATGTAACTCTCCGGTAAAATATTCTTCTACTAAAAATTCTGAAAGAAATATTTGACCAGACTACCGCTAGTATAACATCTAGCTTAAAGATTAAGATAAAAACGATTTCATTGGAGCTGCTTGTTTTTAAATCTATATTTTTTTTAACTTTAAAAAAAGCAACTATTTAAAGATAGAATTATTACATTACAGAAGTCATTAAGTACTGATGCAAGAAAGCACTAAATTTTTATGCTGATGTTAGAGTTATCCATTATTTTTGCAAAATATATTCAGATAACATTCTTTTTTAGTGTAATTGGATTAAAATATTTGTTTAAGATCAACAAAAGCCCTAATTTGTAACAAAAATTAATGAATTTAATACACAAAACCAGTAGTTAAAATTTACAGCATGAAACAAATGAAAAATAATAAAAGTGTGTTATCTCTACCCGGTCTACAAAAGTGCACTTTTTATGCCCCAATATAAAAATTAATTATTTTTTTAAACAGTTACAAGCTGACGTCTACTTATCTTGGCCAGAAGGGATAAAAGGAGAAAATACTAATTTGACTAAAAGGAAAAAATCTCTTGATTAGATATTTATTAAATATACACTAACGTTTATTAATTTACAGAAGATATAAGGGATTCTAAAATTTTAAGGAATGGGATTCATTGTGTACACAAACCTATACTACTTATCTAGTTCTAATTCCGAAAACTAATATTATGTTTTACCAGCGTTTTATTTAAAAAAATTACATAAATTATACAAAAACATAAAACTACATCAAATAAGTTTAGTTTGATTATCAATACATTTTAAAAATTAAATCCATTTGACTCTACGCTTAGCTTCTAAAAATATTCATTTAAAGAGAAATGAGAGTACAACTGAAAGCCTCCTCGTGGCAGTAGAAAATTTGTAATTGGGAAAAAAGAAAATCTCGGTTTAACTGACATACCCACGAGAATTTACGGTTCGAATTAATTTATGGTAAAATGCGCCACGGCACGCCAGATAAGATTAAAGCGCAGAGCTTTACGAAAGAAGTATTCGATGAGCTTTTTGAGTAAAAACAAGGACGTAACCTGATAATTTTTTTATATAAAATAATTATTTTAGCTATTTTCTTAAGTTGCTTGCTAAATGGTCCTATATAAAAACAACAAATGATGTTCTGAATATATTTTTATACAATACTAATTTGGGAATTCTAATTTGTAAACGAAAATTAAAACTTTAATTTTCTGCTATTTTTTAAGTCAAGTAAAAATATTTACCTTTAAATTAAAAATGTTAAGAAGCTCCATTTAACCTTATGGACCGTCTCTCACCAAAATCATCTTATAAATATGCTCCCGGCAAAACCCCATCTTGGGACAAACTAAGGTTTATTCTAGGGAAAATTCAAAATAAATGTAGAGTTTTGCAGTAAATGTTTAATGCTAACTGTAGTTTTGGTTAGTTCTGGTTAATTTTAGTTTGGTCTATATTTATGATTTAACATTTATTGTAAAATCTTTTTTAATTGATTTCGTCTAGAACATACGCGTTTTTCCTGAATTAGAGTCTGGCCGGTCACATATTTATTGCTTTAAAAATAAACATAATTTAGAATGATATGACACACTGTTGCCTTATAAAACGAGGTTAAAAAATGCAATAAAAATAGAAATTTTTATAAATTAGTTTTTTGATGCACGCCTTAACCCTTCATTATACAAGGTGTCCGAAAATGACGATGAAAATTTTAAGGTACGATTTCACATAAAAAGATATGAAAAAGTTCATATTAACATATCCGAAAATCCCAGAAGGGAGCAAGGCTCTTGAAGATGGTGTCATAAAAGTGGTTTGTATTTAATTTATTAGGATCAACTTACAAACAGGAATTAGCTTCTACGATAAGTTAGAATGATTAAAGTTACTTTTTTAAATATCAGGTGACCCAGATTGCAACCAGTGGCGTGGGAACCAAGGGTGATTAGTTTAAGGTCAATTTATCTGCAGGTATTTTCGCTATCTTTTTAAATAAATTATGTTTCTCTGAACATTTTTATGTAAAAGGTTTCCTTGGTATAAAGTCGATAGTCGACGCTTTTCGAGATAAACGGACTTAAAAGGATGATTGCAGTCGTAATACAGTAAACAAGCTATGTTATAAAAATAAGAAAGATCTAGTAGGTACCAGTAAATTGTTTTTTTTGGCAATGGGTGTAAAAAAATAACTACATTTTAAAATAATTCAAGCATCTTCTTATTTTTATTACATAGCCTGTTTTCGCACTGAGTCGTCCTTTTAACCGTTTATCTCGAAAACCGTCGACTATACGCTTTATATCAAGGAAACCTTTTGTACGAAAAAAATTTTCAAAGAAACATAATTTATTTAAAAAGATAGCAAAAACACTGGGCGAAAAAATATGATCCTTAACTAACCACCCCTTTGTTCCCACGTCACTGGTGCAATATGGGTCACCTAATATTAAAAGTAACCTTAATCTACAACTTATACGTAAAAGTTAATTCCTGTATTGTATCGAGATCCTAATAAATTAAATAAAAACCACTTTTATGACACCATCTTTAGGGCTGTAGCTCCCTCGGAAGCATTTCCGACCTTATGTTAAATATATTTTTTTCATATTTTTATGTATGTATCATACATTCAAATTTTTCACCCTTATTTCCGGACACCCTGTATTTTAAAATAATCTGATCATATCATAATGAATTATGTTTATTTATCACCCCTGGCGGCCCTAAATCTAAACATCTTCCCCTGCATATGGGTGGTTATGTTTCTATTTTCTAACATGGTCCTGATCCAGTCACATATGACCGGACTGATCAGAGTCAGGTAACGCATTGTTAAAAGCTCCTTCAATATCTAGAAATGCAGCCACCACCATCTCTCTTTTGTCTTTTAGTGTAATTGGATTAAAATATTTGTTTAAGATCAACAAAAGCCTTAATTTGTAACAAAAAATTAATGATTTTACACAAAACCAGAACTTAAAATTTGCAGCATGAAACAAATGAAAAAATAATAAAAGTATGTTATCTCTTCCCGGTCTACAAAATGGCACTTTTTTTGCCCCATAAAAAAATAGTTTTTTTTTTAAACAGTTACAAGCTTGACGTCCGCTTATCTTGGCCAAAAGCTGATGAAGAGAGGATATACTTCTATAATATAAACCAGGGAAAAAATCTATTGATTAGATTTTTATTAAATATACACTTACCTTTATTAATTTACAGAAGATGTTAGGGATTTTAAAATTTTAAGGAATATAATTTTTTGTGTGCACAAAAATACTAGTTGTGCTTTAAGGAAAACTTAATACAACCTTCTTACTATCCCCTACATAAATAATACATTAAAAAATCCAGGGACTTATGTATCAAATCGAAATAAATTGGCATTCAAAGATCCTAGGCATTATATAGACAGATGAATATTTCTGATCTCTGCTAAGTCATAAAATAATGACCATTTTTGTAAATAAGATAAAAAAACTAAACAAAAAATAGTTTGATGTTAGGTTGTCAATTTGTATCAATTTAATCTATGACTCCCTAGTTTGTGGGTAGAATGAATACGTAAAGATTTAAATTCTACCTAATGCAAGAACATTGTATAATTTTAAGTACTTTTTTATAAAAGAGCTAAATCTTTATTTGTCTAAATTTTGTAATGAAAAAAAAGCAGAAAAATATTTGCAACAAAGTTCAAATTTAGAAACCTATACTACTTATCTAGTTCTAATTCCGCAAACTAGTATTATGTTTTACTAACGTTTTATTAAAAAAAATAATAACATAAATTATACAAACACATAAAAATACATCAAATTAGTTTAGTTTGATTATCAATACATTTTAAAAATTAAATCCATTTGACTCTACGCTTAGCTTCTAAAAATATTCATTTAAAGAGAAATGAGAGTACAACTGAAAGCCCTCGCATGGCAGTAGAGAAATTTGTAATTGGGAAAAAGAGAAAATCTCGGTTTAACTGACATACCCACGAGAATTTACGGTTGAATTAATTCTATGGTAAAATGCGCCACGGCACGCCAGATAAGATTAAAAGCGCAGAGCTTTGCGAAAGAAGTATTGCGATGAGCTTTTGAGTAAAAACAAGGACGTAACCTGATGATTTTTTAAATTAAAATAATTATTTAACTATTTCTTAAGTTGCTTGCTAAATAGGTCCTATATAAAAATAACAAATGATGTTCTGAATATATTTTTATACAATACTTATTTGGGAAATCTAATTTGTAACGAAAATTAAAACTGTTAATTTTCTGCTATTTTAAGTCATTAAAAATATTTACCTTTAAATTAAAAATGTTACAGAAGCTCCATTTAACCTTATGGACCGTCTCTCACCAAAATACATCTTATAAATATGCTCCCGGCAAAACCCCTTCTTGGGACAAACTAGTTTATTCTAGGGCAAATTCAAAATAAAGGTAGAGTTTTACAATAAATGTTTAATGCTAACTGTAGTTTTGGTTAGTTCTGGTTAATTTTAGTTTGGTCTACATTTATGATTTAACATTTATTGTAAAATTCTATTTTTAATTCGGATTTCGTCTAGAACATACGCGTTTTTCCTGAATTAGAGTCTGGCCGGTCACATATTTATTGCTTTAAAAATAAACATAATTTAGATTGATATGACACATTGTTGCCTTATAACAGACGGTTAAAAAATGCAATAAAAAATAGAAATTTTTATAAATTAGTATTTTTTTGATGCACGCCTTAACCCTTCATTATACAAGGTGTCCGAAAATGACGATGAAAAATTTTAAGGTACGATTTCACATAAAAAGATATGAAAAAAAGTTCATATTAACATAGGTCCGGAAATGCTCCCAGAGGGAGCACAGGCTCTTGAAGATGGTGTCATAAAAGTGGTTTTTATTTAATTTATTAGGATCAACTTACAATACAGGAATTAACTTCTACGTATAAGTTAGAATGATTAAAGGTTACTTTTTTAAAATATCAGGTGACCCAGATTGCAACCAGTGGCGTGGGAACTAAGGGGTGATTAGTTATTTAAGGTCATATTTTTTTCGCCGAGTGTATTTTCGCTATCTTTTAAATAAATTATGTTTCTCTGAACATTTTTATGTAAAAAAGGTTTCCTTGGTATAAAGTCGTATAGTCGACGGTTTTCGAGATAAACGGACTTAAAAGGATGACTGCAGTGCGTAATACAGTAAACAAGCTATGTTATAAAAATAAGAAGATCTAGTAGGTACCAGTAAATTCGTTTTTCTTTTTGGCAATGGGTGTAAAAAATAACTACATTTTAAAATAGTATTCAAGCATCTTCTTATTTTTATTACATAGCCTGTCGTCCTTTTAAGTCCGTTTATCTCGAAAACCGTCGACTATAGACTTTATACCAAGGAAACCTTTTTACGAAAAATTTTTCAAAGAAACATAATTTATTTAAAAGATAGCAAAACACTGGGCGAAAAAAAACCCCTTTGTTCCCACGTCACTAGTTGCAATATGGGTCACCTAATATTTTCAAAAAGTGACCTTTAATCACTTCAACTTATACGTAAAAGTTAATTCTGTATTGTATGGAGATCCTAATAAATTAAATGACACCATTTTCAAGGGCCTGTAGCTCCCTTTAGAAGCATTTCCGGACCTATGTTAATATAAACTTTTTTTTATATCTTTTTATGTAGAATCATACCATAAAATTTTTCATTGTTATTTCCGGACACCCTGTATTTTAAAATAATTCGAGTATCATACCATAATAAATTATGTTTGTTTATTATTTTTGGGACAGATAAAATCAAAATTTACATCTCTCCTTATCTAATAAAAATCTAATCTCTTATTTATATCTATATATTTTTTTAATTTAATAGGATATTTTGAGCTTAATTATTTCATTTTCTGCTGTTAAAAAGTGCCTTAGCGTTTACATATTATAAAAAGCAAAATAATTAAGGGCAAAATATAAAATTATTACATGTAAATTATCTTTTGCGTTAAAGTATTAATTTATAAAAGATAATTAAAGTTTTAAAGCCTCTTACTCTGTGCCAATTAAATGTTAGATTTCCAAAACATTCTATCCTGTCTTGTCGTAATGAAGGGTGCACACCATAGAATATTTTTTTTTTAGACTTCTCCTGGACATTGTACAGATAATCTAAATATATAATCTTCTCTCGGCAGCCGTTTAAAAGTTATAAATCAAAAAAGACATTTTTATATGTGATTAGTGATTACCATCTGTATCGCACATTTGATTAAAAAAAATGTTTTTACTTTAGTATAAGCTCATTTTGTGCAAAAACATTCTTGGTAAGTCTTCTTGCTGGTTGTGGCTTCAAAAGTTATAATTTATTTCTTAAAGTACTTACCCTGTCTATAGAGGACTCTGTTTGGGAGTTAGCACAAGCCCACACAACATACAAAATTTAACGTTTCCCATTAAGAGTGTATTTACGCTACACCTTAGGGGTCGGGCGAAAGGACGCGAAGACGGTGAGCGAAGACTAACAAACTCCCACTACCACAATTTCGTATAGCCGCATTAAAAATATTATATTTAGGTTCTTCCAAATTCGGTGTATCGACGCGATGTTGTTTCCGATTGCAAGCCTACAGGAGATAACGTTTTTCGGTAACTATTTTTCCCTTAAATGCCATAAATTATACACCAATTTAAAGGTAAGGAAATAATCTATGCCTCTACTGTAACGGATTTTTGAAATATGAGTCGGGTTAAGAGAAAATAGTATCTAAACATAACCGATTATAGGGTGACTTTCACTCAAGAAAATATTAAAAAATAAATCCAAATTTAAAAAACTATTACAGCAGAAGCCTAGATTTAACTGTTGGCTTTCATATAGTTTTTGAAAATTATCGATAACCTATACCGTTTTTGAGAAAAACATTATGCCGCGAACCCCAAATTGAATCGAATTTTCGCGGCGCGAATGGACTCTTAAATAGTAGCGACAAAGAAGCATTTTAGTTGGAAGTCCTCAAGAACAGCTCCGATTTTGATTTTTTTTTTTAATAATTTTATTTTTTCATATTATTTAAAACCAGAAACCTTTTGGAGGGGGCAAAGAAATAGTTATTTTGTTTAAACAATATTTACGATATTTATATGGAACATTTTTTTAATCGCTGTAATTATTTAAACATTAATTTTTTCGTTGATAACTGAATTTCCTACAATAATAGTTTTAGAATAATTTCTCATTTTATTCCTAGTTTTGAAGATATCGTAAACTTAAATTTTTAAGAGCAGAAATTTTACTCAATTCCCGGACTGTAATAATTGATTATAAGATATTTCTTATAAAAAAGTGACATATTATAGATATTTAAGAAAATATGATAGAATTTAAATAAATAAAATTTTTTGAAAAGTTTTTTTTTATCAGTATTTTAAAAATATTTTATTAAATGTTAAACATTTTCTGCTCTACTAAAAGGCACTAAAAAGATAAAATTTAATTTTCATTTATATTTTGTGTATCAAAGATTTTATCTTCTTCGAGTAGTGGGTGGTTATCGCAGTCACTTCCACTGCAAACACTGCAAGCTGGTGAGCAATAATAGCCACTTTTTTTGCAGCCACATGCTAAACCGCATCACGTTTTGCAGGAGCAAAATATAATTTTTAAAACGTTTTTAGTTGCTGCTGGTTGCGTTATTTTTACTGGTTTTAAATAATCGTCTTTTTGCCAACCCCATTCTTTAGGAGAAATTAGATAATTAATGCTATTGCTGGATTTATAAGTAGACTATTAGCACCTGACGATAAAGAAATGTTTTTTTAAACCACTCAAGAATAATGCCTTACGACGAGTTTATTTAACAAAAACTATGTTAAGGTAATACGAAAATATAAAAAATGAGCATATTTTATTTATTCATGCATTCGCTGGATGAGATACTACCTCCGCTTTTTATAATAAAGGTATAAATTTTATTAAAATTTTTAATAATTATTATAAATTCCGTGCAGCAGCTAAATCTTTTATCGTTGAAAATCAAAGTGATGAAGAACTCTTTAGTGCAGGTGTAAGTTGTATACTAACAATGTATTGTGCTAAAACTGCCAAAAACTAAAATAAACCCGATAAAAACGTTTTATAGCCTTAGCTTCAAAAGCTAAAAGTGTACAACTTCATTCACTATCTCGGACAAAGGATGCAGCGAAACAACATATTAAAAGAGTCTACTTACAAGTCTAGCAATGGAAAATTAATTTTTTAATCCCTCCTGAATAATGGGGTTGGCAAAAAGACGATTTTTTAAAACCAGTAAAAATGACGCAACCAACAGCACTTGAATAGTCTCAAAAATCATATTTTGCTTCTGGAACACAGGATGCGGTTCAGCATGTGGCTGCAGAGAAAATTGCTTTTATTGCCCACCGTCTTCTAAAATATCTAATATAAAATATGTTTTTCAAAGTTGTTTAAATTTGAAACAAATATATAAATTTTTAATTTGGTTATGTATTTTATTTTGTCACTATTTATAAAAATATATAATAAGCAATTATTACAGTAACGAAATTGAACAAAACTTCTGCTCTTAAAACTTAAAGTTCACGATATCTTTAAAACTATGAAAAATATGATAAATTTATATAAAAGTATTTTTGTAAGAAATTTACTTACCTACAAAAAAGATATAATGTAAAAATAACGAAAATAAATATTTAAAAAGTTACAGCGATTTAAAGAAAATGTCTCATTTAAATATCATAAATATAAATATTTGTTTGCCTCCTTCAAAAGGTTTGTGATTTTAAATAATATAAAAAAACAATGTTAAAAAAAATATCAAAATTGGAGCTGTTCTTGGGGATATTTAAATTTTCGCGGTTTAATGTATTCATTGACGCTACTAATAGCCGTTTTTTGGCCAAA
>JAHBCN010025787.1:0-11037 GCA_019359885.1 Listronotus oregonensis | reverse complement strand
TGTAAGATGGTTATCTGTTTGTTTCAAAATCAACCACAAGAATTACCAAAAAAACAGAAAGATTTTGACTTTTAATTTGCCAAACTCGTCACAAGAGCACACCTGCGTTTGCGGCGAAAATGCTGATATTTAAGGCCTACATGGGTTAAGCTGCAAAAAAAGCGCAGGGCGTTCTTCTAGACACAGTCAGATAAATGACATTATCAAAAGAGCTCTGATTTTAGCTGAAAATCCTTCTGTATTAGAGCCTCTTGGAGTTTGAGAAGTGATGGAAAACGTCTAGATGAAATGACCCTAATTCCCTGGAAATATGAAAAACAATTACTTTGGGACACTACTTGCAGCCATACACTTGCAAAATCCTATCTGGACAAAACTTCTAATTTTGTAGGTGCGGCTGCTCGTATTGCCGAGAATAAAAAACATCTGAAATATAAAGAGCTTGCAGAACGCTTTATCTTCATTCCTTTTGCTGTTGAAACTTTTGGTCCTTTGGGTGATGAGGCTAAGGGTTTTATTAATGAAATTTGCAAAAAAATAATGCAAAAATCTCGAAGTTTCAGCATCCAAAGAATTGGTTTAGCTGTGCAACGGGGTAATGCAGCACGGTCCTAGGAACAATCCAGGAAGACCTAGGACTTGATGAAGTTTATAATGTTTAAATATAGATTAAGTTATTTTTAATTTTAGAATATTGTTATTTGGTATTTATAAGATTATATATCTTATTTATTTACATGTAATAACGAATAAGATTTAATAAATTGAATTTTAAAATTTAAAAAAAAAAAATAAAAAACTCTTGATTCAAGCCTCAATATATTTGAAAAAAGAATACATTGTAATGACGAAATCAAACTGTTACATACTAAAAAAGTAATTTTTGATTTTTAATTATATAATTTTATTTAGTAGCACATTCCAAAAAAGTTTTTCAGATTTTTGATACCTGCTCCGTTTTTCAAAGAATTTTTTTTCCAAAAAATTGTTTTTTTTTTAATATTAAACTGTAACTGTACTTAACGTTTTATCGCAGCGGTTAATATTTTCAGATAATTTCAAATGACTCGCACTGTATGTCCTATAACAACGGTTACGGACTACCTTATTCAGTACGAGAACTACAGGGTGGCTCAAAATGAACGTTATAATTTAAATGCTTTACAACTTTTTATTTATAAATTTATTTTCTTTTTTGTTTTAAAAATTTGTAAAGAAGGCTTGGAAAATTTAAAATAAAGCAATACACCATAGAACAAAGCACGAAAATTATTGAATTTTATTTTTCAAACGGAATGTCAGTTATTCTGACGCAGCATGCGTATCGCCGACATTTTAATGTGCAGGTTGGACTCTCAGCGCCAACAATTATTCGCTTGGTTGCTAATTTTCAGCAACAAGGTTCAGTAAGAAACCTTTCTGGTGCTGGAAGTCCACGTACAGCGTGCACCGGTGAAAATATTGAACGTGTACGGAAGAGCGTGGAAGAGAGTCCTGAAACATCAACGAGGAGACGTTCGGCACAACTTTGGTTATCAAAGAGGTTTCTTTAAAGAATTTTAGCTACATTGCACGTTTTTCCATAAAATTTAGCTGGTGCAAGAAATAAGGCCGACAGACTACCAGCAAGGGCTTGATTATGCTGTTGCGTTACAGCAAAAAGCTAGAGACAATCGCGATTCCAGATTTGACCGCTCCAGACTTTTTCTTTAGGGCTATTTGAAGGAAAGAATCTAAGTTAATAAGCCACAAACCATTCCTTAACTAAGGCATGACATTTACAATGAAATTCGTGCCATAACACCTGACATTTTGCGAAAAGTCATGGAACATGTGTTGGAAAGGGCACGACTTTGTAAAGCAGAAAATGGGCGACATCTGCGAGATGTTATTTTTTACGTTTAGGCTTAAATTATTTTTCATTTACAGGCTGCGTTTTCATAAAATAACGTTAAAAATTTGTTAACAAATAAAAAAGTTATACAGCATTTAAATAATAACGTTCATTTTGCGCCACCCTGTAAATAAGAGCTATTCTAACACAGGCAGTTCTAATATTTTTTCGACGAATCTGCTATATCAATAGATCCAAAAAAACATGTTCCTATAACTCCTGGGGAAAGTGTCTTTCCTGCGCACTTCAAAAGTTGTTAAAAAAATACCTGTTTTCATAATATTTTAAAAATCTCACCTGATATTTAGCTGCCTCTACTGCCATCCTCGCAGGACTGTCGTACTGCCCCGGGTACAGGCAGCACTGTTGCGATACCTGCGCGGTCTGCGTATGTTGCGAATGCCTCCTGCCGGTTTGAGAAGGAGCGCTCCCTCCACGATGGCGCCACCAGCGCGCCTGGTCGGCAGCAGATGCACTGCTACCATCTAAGTAGTGCTGTCGTTCGGGAACGGGTGGGACGTTCGGATACTGTCACAAATGTAGGGTTGGATAAACAGTTATATTATACAGAGTGTTTTCGAAAAAACATCACTTTATTTACACTGTTGTCGGGTTGAATAGAAAAAAAGAGGCATTTTCTCCTGTCACCAACATAATAGTTTCAAAAAAAAATTAAACTTTTGGTAAAAAACTTTGTGAGAGGGTTGAACATGAGCTCTGCGAAGTCTGAGCGCGAGCACGACAAATTGAAAATATTCCTCTTTTTCTCATTCCACCTGACAGATCTCAAGGTATGTTTCCTTCCACGCGGCCGCCGCATGCGGCTAACGCACTACATTAGCCGCAAAGCACTCCTACTCATGTTTTTAAATGTGCCTGGTTTGTTCCGGCGGTCGTCGTATGTCCGCTGTCAACGACTGCGATTGATGCGACTGGACTGCTGAAGAAGCAGTGTGCCGCAGTGGGTTGTGCGTCTGATATTTTGTTTGTGTTGTTTTGTGTGGAATGTCCGGTGTTTTTTATAATTGTTGAAAATTAAAACTTTATATTTTAAAAAGGTACTGGTTTTTTTATTGCGTATTTTAGAGCTTTTAAGATCCCAATTCCAATGATGTTTCGCACTTCAAAAAATCAGTTTAATGTTTTCCCAAGATCCTGCCAAAAATATATTGTCTGACTTTCTCTAACATATGGTTTCTTATGAAAATTGCCATTAATATAAATTTTTTGAATAAGTGCAATACATTAATGGTTTTGGAAACTTAATTGCTCCTAAAATACATAATAAAAAAACCAAGGCCGTATTAAAAAAAAAAAAAAAAACAGTTGATGATGGCAGCTCAAAGACGAAGCGTCGGTGTATAAATCTAATAACACTATCTTGTAGAACAGAAAAAGTAGCAATGGAAATGTAAAAGCTCTTTGTTACATCCACTCAAATAAAGTCATAAAAAAATAAAAACGAAATCGCGAATAATCGGTTTTTTCCAGAAGTATGTATTCGAAATTTTTTAAGTTCTAAGAAGGCATTTTGATTAGCATCAAATTGCGCAACTTGCCTTCATTTAACCGACCTCGTATCTCTTCAAATTTCCGAGATCCTAATAATAAGACTCCAATTTGGGACACTCTGTACAGATTTACCTTAATACAATGGCTAATTTTTCCTCTGGGGTTATTGGATATTCAACTCTGTTGTATGGGTCGGACTTTATATCGTCTTTTATTAAGTCAAGAATGAAACTAAACTGTGCTTTATTCAGTCTAAAATATTTTCTAAATTTTACTTTATCCTGTTGCTGATGTCGATTTAATAATGTAGTATAACAACCCTCATCGCGTCTTTGCTGAAATATTGGATATATAGGGGCATTGCTATGTTTCAGGTTGGCTAATTGTAATAGTATTTCGTCATCCTCTTTTTCTTCCAACAATAAATATATTGCTAGATCATCCATCACGACTCTACCAAGATTATTCCTTTACACTAATAATTTTGCTATCGCGAGTTTGAGCCGCGGTCCAAGAAACCACCTGATTAAACGGCGGCCGCTGCCAGTCGTATGCGACGGCCGCGTGGAAGGAACCACACCTTTAGGGACTAACAATTAAATAAAGTAACGTTTTTTCGAAAACGGTTAGAATTAGCGACATGAATGAAAAGTCCAATTATTATAGCAAAAAAAGGTCATTTTTGTTAATTAATGTTAACACATATTTGACTGCACCATAACTTCCGGAATAACCTGAAGATTACTAAAATCAAAAATCCAACTAATTTTCTTAAACAATAATTATAAAAAAGGGCCTTTTTTCGTTTTTTTTTTTTTAATATAACAAAAAGTACTGGCTATATCACTTTACTCATAAAATACCGTTTGTAGAGAATTCAAAAACCTACAAAATTGTTTTTAAAAATCCCGATCTGACCATTTTTACCGAGAAAACCGAAAAAACGCTTAAAACAGACCTTTTTTCAAAAATTGGTATCTCCGTTAATTTTCAATATTAAGTGCTGATTTTTTGAGAAATAATAGTCAATAACATATACTTTGAACTGCCGAAAGATGAAAATTGTCGCATTAATAGTTTTTATTTAACCGCACTATAAACAAATTAGGCCATTATCTTGCAAGGTCCGTGAATATTAGGCAAATGGTCCGATTTGAATTTTTAAAACGGCTTTTTAAAGTTGAGATTAAAATCTACAAATTGTATATCTCACATTTTCATATAAGTTTGAAGAACATTGTTAAAATGCTTGTGAACCTAGCGGTCGAGCGAAAATTCGCGATCGAGACGTATATTCGCTGGGTGCCCCCTCCACGGTCGACTCAGTACGTCTCGGTCGCGAATCGCATTGGAGTCACTATATAAACAAAAAACCTATACAAAATGGGTTACAGCACTTAAATTTGTGCTATAACCTATTTTAATCCATCACCCCAAGTTTCTTGGTAAATAATTTTTCTAAGGGTGAGCCGAAACCGATACTCAGTATTGGGTATCGGCAGATGCTATTAATTTCCGATACTCGCCGATACCTAAATATTCAGATACAAATGGATTTGATTTCAGATACTGTTCTTTTTCGTGTTAAATCGGTCGAGAAGCGTCGTCGCTCGTCTTCGCCGCCATTCAAAACACTATTTCAGGTTAATAATAATACATATATAATTTTATTGGCATTTACCGTAGAATAGTTCATGTTTTTAATATGTTTTTATTTTTAAATCTGGGAAAAAGTTGTTTTACATGTTAGTTGTTTCTTCCTTTGCAAATTTTATGAAATTGTCACACAGTGACTGGGCTCCTTGCTGAAAAAGTAGTTCAAATTTTGAAACCGTTTAAAAATCATTCAACTTCTTTAGCGGATATTTTTCCACTAACTAAGGACATCTATATTGTTATAAAACATTATTCAAAAGTAGAAGGTGTAAAATCACTCACAAAGGAATTATTAGCAGGACTAAAGAACCGCTTTAGTTTTATGAAACATAATGATCTTTATTTAATTACTACGGTTTTAGATCCTCGTTATAAAGCTGGATTAGTTACGAAGAAAAGGTGAGAAAAAAGTAATAAAAAAGATAATGCAAGTTTTTACTTAAACTGTTAAATGTTTTGTTTTAATTTTGACTATGTTAAGTGTAAATATAGATAAATAAATATAATATTTTAAAAACGAGTTTTTATTTTGATTTTAGATACTTTCAGATACATTATCGGTATCGGAATCTGAAGTGTGGTATCAGCACACCCCTATATTTTTTCATAAATTAGTCAAATTAGTCACAAATATGCCATGTATGAGGTAAATAAAATATATAATTTATGATGAAAATGTTATGATGCTATAGCCTTAAAGATAGCATTAATCAAACCTTCATTTTCTTACAAAATCTGCAGCGTAATTTAAAAAAAATAAAGCATTTAAAATGGCAAAATTATGTACAAAATGTAAAAAAGGAACAATTTACTATATAAAAAAACTCTGTAATATACGATTTCCGAACTTTTACTTAACACTATAGAAATATACAAGGTGTCCAAAAAATGCGTCGGGTATATAAAAGTAAAAGTGACGGATAATAAACAATTATTTCGATTTTTAATATCATTCAGGCAACTGGGATATTTTTATTCGGTATTTATTAATTTTTGTATTGTAAGTAGATTCTAATAAATTAAATAGAAACCATCTTCGGGCCTGGCTTCCTCTGGAAGATTTGGACCTATGTTAATATGAACTTTTTTTTATATCTTGTTATGTGGAATCGTACCTTAAAATTTTCATCGTCATTTCCGGACACCTTGTATATCAGACGTAAAAATGCGGAGACATAAGAAAAGGTTATTTAAAAAGCTTTTTTTAATAATGCGCCATCTCTTATAATAAACATGTTTCATGTGTTAACAATGTCAACTGTGAGCGGGGATTCTAGACGCGGGTAAGATTTTTCATGTGATTACAACATTTATCTTTTTCAAATGTCGGTTAAGGGACCGAAGGGACCCCGAGTTTGGGGTCCGTTCACTGCACCGCCTAGCCTCCGATAGCTACGCCATTGAAACCAACAGCGGGGGTACTCTATGGTTACCCCACTTCTTTATCTTTTTTTCTTTTTCGCTCTTATATCCAAGGAAGTTTAAAAAATGTATGGAAGCCCAAAGCATGGCCCATTCCAGAGTCTATTAATCTAAAGGGGTTTGACATCGTCGAGAATGGGGATAGCAAAAGTCCAAGACTGAGGGTGTGAAAAGGGTCCTTATGTTGGGGCCGTCGGGTAACTCAAAAGTTACTAGATTCTCAGCTGGGACAGAGTCGTGCCACAAGTCGAAGTTTTTATATGGGGTTATTTTTACAGTTGAAAATATTTGTTACAGCTTTGATATTTTATTGGTTTGACTGTTTTTTACTATTGTTTTTGGAGTGTTTAGTCTTAGTTTTAATTAGTCCTTAGTGCAAAGACCAAAAAAGGTGCCCATAAGGATTCTGTTATTTGCTCGGAGCATGTTAAAAAAGACGATTTTTATATTTCTTCCAGAAAAAGGCAGTGATGAGATCCTGATCAAAAAGGAAAAAGGCGATTAATAAAAGAAGGTAAGGTGAAAAAAAATGATATATTCTAATAAAACGAGATTAATTTTTGTTTTATCTTGCAAGGGCTGCCAACAAACATAAATGAAATTTTTTGTTTGTATTAAGTAGGATTTTAATGCCTAAATGATTTGTATATTTTAAAATATGAAATGTAGATACCACAAAATATTTTAAATAATACCATAAGTACTGTGTTCTTTTTCTTCCATATCTATTTTAAAATTAAAAAATTTCAGTTGTGTTTTATTTAATTGTTGCAATTGTAAATGTATTGTAGTGTTGTAGGGAAACAAATAAAGTTTAGTTTTTTACAATAAACCTGTATTCACATTTTTTTACAAAAAAATTCATTTTATAGCCAAAGTGGAAAATTTTGCATTATTCTGCAATATCAAGACTGTATGGTCAGTAAGTACATAAATAATTAGTTTTTAAAAGTAAATAATTAGTTTTTAAAATAAAATAAATTAAGGATTAATAGACAAGTTTATATATTTTAAGAAGTAATGCAAAAACACCGTCATAAATTCCTAAAAAAAGTTAATTTTTTATGGCTTCCAGTATCTGATTTGGAGTTGGATATTTTGTAATCTTACAAAGATCTTCAAGATATCTTGTAAAATCCCATTTTATCCTGAACTTACAGAAAAGCTTCCTTCCTGTCTTTCTTCTGTAGGTATCTTCACGGCTTCTGCTTTTGACAAGTGGGCCAGATAATTTCTTTTCTGGAAGCTCCCAACAGAGCAACACGTAGTGCAACATGCATCTTTTAACAGTTAAGCTAGAGAAGCCCCGAACTTCCGCTTTCTTCGTTCCTTCACCAGAGTGTCAAGACTATGGAACCTGCTACCTGCAGAATTTAAGACTCTTGTGAATAAACTCCCTTTACCACACTTCAGCCACCCATGGCGTGTTCATACTATCAGCCTTCCGGACTGTTCAAAGTAAAAAATAATTAAAAACCCAAACTTCTTTACTTGCTCATAAAATTTTATAAACGTCATAATAATGGGTATTATTAAAGAAAAAAAAGGTGTTAAAATTAGCAATCATCAGTATTTTCTACATTTTAATTTTTTTCATTTTTTAAAATATTTAATGGTAGATATCATTGAAAAGGTACCCACGTCGTTTGTCGCTTTTATTTTTAATTTCAATACTTAATTTAATTACAATATATTTTTGAAATATAAATTTTGTTCGTCGGATAAAAGAAGTTTTTCGTTTCCACCCAATTCTACGCCACTGTCCGGCATAAAACAACATGGCCGAAATGGACCCTTCTTGACGTCATACAAGAGTTTTTCAATATGGCGGATGTCATAACCCCCTTTTGATTAATAAACTCTGGCCCATTCGATCAAAAAATGTCCAGCCCAGTATCAAAATAACTGCAGATTGCCCCGCCGATTTTGCCAAAACGAAATTCCACGAAATAATTTAATGTGTTGTTTACTTACACACTGATAAATCAGTGTGTAGTTAGGCAAAACATTATACTTTTATAAGAGCCGTATTAGTTTGATTGTTTTGTTTGTGTGATTATATTTTGTGGTTGCAGAAGTTTTTTGGATTGATAAAAACTTTCTTATTTTGCGATTAGTGTTTATTAAATTTGACTATAATTTTGTGTTTATTGTTTGTTCTTATAATATCGTAAAAAAACTAAAGGTTTAGGTTTTGTCTTGCAAATCAAGGGTAAATACCCGGCATTTTTTTTAGGTAAGTATTTTTTTATTTAAATTAGGTGCTTCTTATGAGATAACGTTAAAACCGAATAAATAATAATATATCAATTATGAATAATAGAAAATGAAAATTTCATAGGAAATAGAGGAGAAAAGTAAGGCAATATTAACTATCTTTTAGATGATTTTCACAATGTTTGTGTATTTCTGTGGATTATTAAAAAGAAATAAGGTTTACATTTAGGTACTTTCATTTCATTTAATAATTTAGTACATTCTTTTAAAGGATCAAAATTATTAATTACTGGGCAGACCAGGCAAATATTAATATATACAGGTCACTCTAATTGAATAAAAAGAAGTACAATTTTATGTTAAAGTTCCCTTTTTTGCTTTTTCTGTATGTGTTTAAA
Organism: Listronotus oregonensis; assembly: GCA_019359885.1. Lineage (NCBI taxonomy): Eukaryota > Metazoa > Arthropoda > Insecta > Coleoptera > Curculionidae > Listronotus > Listronotus oregonensis. The sequence goes on along the minus strand of JAHBCN010025787.1, from coordinate 1,938 downwards.
AAGAAATTAGATTTTTGGTTTCTTAAACTTTACATTATCAACTTTTAAGCTCGACATACTGTAGACACATAATATTTAACGGTTTCTGTTACAATGGATACCTAGGTACCAAAGGTTACTAAACATTTTTAACCACTGTTATTCTGTCTCATAAATGTTTTTATTAGTGAAAAGTATATGCCTAAAAAGCAGTTATAAAAATGTTCACTTTTTAATGTACAACCAGAATCTTGGGATTAGATTAAACTCATTTACACTATCTTGCCTTCTTTATCACAAAATTTGATTAGTACATGAAAATATCATACAATGTTTGAAATTTATTTTTAAAAATCGTGTTTTATTTATTTACAAAGATTTTTTTGGGAAAAATACAAAACTCCCAAAAATATCACCATTTAAATAGACGGCTGTAAAGTGGCGCCATCTGTTCTTTCCATATTATATCAGATGATATAAAATCCAATTTTACAAAATTATTTTAAATATTCTATGGTAGTATCGTTTAATAACCAACAATGTTGTGCAAAAAAAAAAAAAAGTGAATGTTTACTTTGACATTTGATGATGTCAACTTTATAGATAGTAAAAAGAATTATGGAAGTCTGGCTCTGACCTACTATTCATTGCGCAAACTCCGCGGGGCCAACCCCGATTCGCCTGCCCTGCCGCCTGGAAATTTTGTTCTACAGTGTTAGGCTTCCCATACACCTTTAAACTTCCTTGCTTATATCGTATTTTAGCACTTTGGTGCCAGTGGTCGATTCGTAGACTTGTTGGCCAAATATTTTAAACGAAGGCAGTTACCCACTCTTTAAACCCACCTGCCTACCTTTAAAGTAGAATAAAAGATACTTAAACGAAAAGTGATTTAAGTGATAAATAAATATAGAAACCTTTTACAATCTTAGTTTTAAATACAATGGATTTTTATTATGCACAGGTAAAAGCTAAACAAATTTGGAACGCAAATACAAGGAATTTACCAAAGTCGAAGGAGCAACCAAAACAATTAATAAGTAGTTTGTTCTATTTTTATGCAAGTGTTTTGCTTGTTTTGATTTCTTAACTTCTGTTTCCTTTAGAAGCAATTTATAAGTGTTTTTGCAGTTTAAAAAGTTTTTTCCGTTGCATTGAGTGCAATTCTATTTAAAGTGTATTAATTTATTTTTAAACAAAAAAAAAACAATCATAAATCTTCCAATTGGGACGGTAGCAAAAAAAACATAGAATATTCTAAATAAAAATCCATAAAACCTTTCTTTGGCCGGGCTTTTCTGAGAATGTTCAAGAACCATTCTTTATGTTCAATGAGTTATTCGAAAAAAGACCTAAGTCATTTGGTTAAAAGATTATCAATACGAGAAGATCTGTGTTTATAGATTTTTTAGTATTTGAAACAAATCAGTACAAACGTACTTCCGGCGGTACTGAAAGTTTAGTTGTGTAAATAATGAGGCGTGTAAGCCACCTTTATGACTGATTTTTTCTTAAAGATGAAAAAATACACTTTAATATTTTTACAGTTTAAAACTCATTGCTGCGATTTTTTATCTTTATGACAGTCCACGGAAGCTGGTATGAAGCCTCAGTACTAGGTACCGTTGGTACCGAGTTTTTAGATGTTAAACCCATGTTGGGTCAACGCTGTCCAAGTGCCGAAACATACAGCTATTGCATTTCACGGCACCTCTTAGACAACGCGGTAGTGCCACCACAGACCTAATACTTTTTTAAATTCTTTGGTACAAATTTAATCAAAAAAGGGGAAAAAAATTGTTTGCTACATAACAGATTCTATCAGATTGTATGTCATGGGGTAGGTTCATGAATGTTTTAAGAGATTATAAAAAAAAAAAAAAAAAAAATAACCCCAATTTAATAAATTTGACAAATTTTTAGACAAGGTACCAATTCCGAAGTTTTTTGGTTCATAGA
>JAHBCN010025786.1:0-11080 GCA_019359885.1 Listronotus oregonensis | reverse complement strand
TATTCTAGTATGGGTTTTCTGGTGTCCAATATGGATAATTTTGCTTGTTTTCTTATTTAACAAAATGTTGCTTTTTCAGAAAAAAAATATTTTACCTAAAAATTACGGGTTAGCTATCCATCATTATTTTGAAAAATTCAATTCTGCGATCCGAATTATCTTTATTATATATTTTTAAACGGAAAATTAATATACTAACTCTCTACAACTACCTTTTAAGTGGCTTTATGAGAATTTTCTTTTAAGTCGTGCAAAATACTCAATGTCTTCTCAAGATGGTTAGTTTTGTAATTGTCTCTTACGTGACCTATCTTTTTAAATTCTTTTTCTATCTTACTAACCACTGATTGTGTAATAGGCCTTTCTGGGCACATATTCTCAAACAATTTGCAAACTTCAGCTTGTGTTCGAGTCCTGTCTCCATTCATCAAAATCTCTATTTATTGTTTTTCAGTAAAATGTGCCATTCTTTTAAATTTTTAAATGCACTTATCAATAATAACTTATTTAAAGTGTCACTAGAAATTAACAAGGCACCAATCAAAAAATCAGAATTAAAAAAAAATGTACCCCCCAATGGTATGTTTTGCTCTATAAAAAAAAATTGCCATAAATATAAAGTTATTTATAATCATTAGTAAATTTCTTGATAACTTTTGACTTTAGGTATAGGATATGGTTCATGAAACATAGTTAGAATTTGATGTGGCATTTAAAAATTAAATAAAAATCGGTGTTTTTATTTGAAAAGATGAAGTTGGTGGTCGTCGCTTATTTTTGGGCCACCCTGTATACAAGACTTTACCATAAAAAAAAAGCAGCCAAAAATAAAAATTGACGTCTTTGGGCGTTTTTTCAAGAAACAAACCCTTGATAATTTTAAATAATTTGGTTTAAAATATATTTTACAACGGACTTGGTAAAAAGGATCTTTTAGAGAATTAACGGTGTCCTTAAACTTGTATACATCTTAAAATATTATTAAAATGAATAAAATAATTAGATAAAAAGACCTGATTCTCATCTAACGTTAAAATTATCTTAAAAGATTCAGTTAAGGTAAAAAATGCTTAAAAGGGCAACAATTAATTTGCTTAAAAATATTTACTTTTCTTTAATTGAAAACGTCTCAGGCCGACAAAAACCAGTGGATTTATCTTGTCGCACAATGCTATTAATTTTAAGCAGTCTCTTTAACCAATTAACAGGATTATTTCGGTTATTGAAATGTTTTTGCGGCAAAATTGCCAACAGTAAATGAAAAGTGCCTAATCAAAATCAGTGAACAGACTGAAAATTTTGTTTTTTAAATTGTTATGGCTGGTTCATATTTATTAATCTCTAGTGTAGGACGATTCTCAATTATTTGACACCGGTTAGATAGCAAAAAAACAATTTTCTTTTGAAATATGAAAGTCAACCAATACAAAGATATTGTGAATGGAACTACTTAATGTTTATAAAGAAATGGACTGAAACAGGTCTCTTAAAATGCACTTTTTGGACCCTCTCGATTTTTTTGCTAAAAATTTGGTGGCTATAGAGTGACAAACGTGGGGATTCGTCAAGACAATTTCAGCCATGAAAAAACGAGATCAGGCTTAATAGGGTGTCACTTTATTTACTAAATATTGATGAATATTGTTGACGGAGACTACAGAAACTAAATATCGACATTAAATATCGTGAAAAATTTAATAAAGAAAATTTAAATTTATACTTAAATGTATCTTTCGTTATAAAAAGGTAATTTTAGCTTAACAGTATAATTTTGTCAAATAAGGTTTAAATATAATGCTAATTTAAACAAATTAATTAAATTCTTCTGCTTTATGTTCCCACTGAAGTTTAAATCATCTACGTAACATTTTAATTAAAACTAATGTCACACACAGATTATCTCTTTATTATTGGAGGATTAAATTTCCATGCAAATCGGGATTAAAATATTGCACATAAACACGGATGACAGAACCACTAACCCGAGGTAGCAACGGCGTTAAACCTTAAACCATAAACCTCAAATGTTTTATAACATAAAATACAGTGCGGGAGTCCATTTCTTGTAAATTGTTAAATAAATGTGAATACGCTTTTCTGGTTTTTACTTTTCCATTATACCAGTGAAAAGGAAAAAGAAAATACAAAACACGATCGAAACGAACTTGGTTAGAAAAATTGTTTTGTATAGGGTTCTATTCACGGGTAGTGTAAATAATGGGCGTGCATTAATAAGGTTTTTAAAAGAGCTTATGTGACAAAAATATAGTAAAAACTCAACTTAAATCCAAGTTGGCAATGACGTGTAGAGGTAAGGTCTTCATTTTTTTAAACTTCGTAGTTTATGGGATTACCCCAACGTAAACTTTTACGTATACCTGTTCGGAAAATCAGAGCCAACCTGAAGACATGTGGCAAAAATGTAATCAGCCATTAAAGAACCTTGTTAAAAGCATCTTAAACCCAAGAAAAGGAAAAATCGAAAAAATTGGATGACTGATAAAATATTTGTGCTTATGAAAGAAGGAAGAAACCTGAAAAATACAGACCGACAGAAATATAAAAAAATACAGACGAACATTAATTATAAATGCCGCCAAGCTAGGGAGAAGTGGCTAAAAGAGAAATGCACCGAGATAGAAAATCTGCAGAAATTGCATGAGAAAGAGTTTACTAAGAAGTGCTCGAAAGCAAAAATCATACATCCTTGTAAATAAAGAAGAAAGCATTGTGTTGAATATTAAAAAGCAACTAATTCTATAGGAAGAATACATCAAAACCCTTTTCAATGACCAAAGGGAAGAAATAAGTACCAACACTAAAAATGAAACCGGACCATCTATTTAAAAAAAAGTACACCTGCAGATGTGCTTCAGCTGATTGAAAAACAACATTTAGGTGCCGTAACTTCCCTATTTAATAAAATCTATAAAAAAGAAATAATACCAGAGGAATGGCTTCAGTCAACGTTTGTCACAATTCCTAAGAAACAGAATGCAAAAACAAAGACTCTCTATTAGGTCAACCAATAAAAACTTAAGATCTTCATGGTCATCCACCGTTGGCTTTATAAGAAGCTGTAGAAGAAAAAAAGCAGATACCCAGTTTGGCTTTAGAAATGGGTGTGGCATAATGTCTTGATGCAGCGATTTATTACTTAATTGTTTAAAACCAAAAAAAAAAAGGATACGCCTAGACACAAGAAATATACAAATAATAGTAAAACTGTACCTAAACCAAAGTGCGTCTGTCCTCGTCCAATCTAAACTGACGAAAGCAGTGGAAATCAAGAGAGGAGTCAGGCAGGGTGTGTTCTTTCACCACTTTTCTTTAACCTCTATTTAGAGGAAATTTTTACCAAAGCCCTTGAAAATGATGCCGGTGGAATACGAGTTAACGGCATTCCACTGAACAATTTGCGTTATGCAGACGATACAGTACTTCTCGCCGAAAACATGCAAGACCTTCAGAATATGTTGAATAATGTCATCATAGCTAGTCGACAATATGGTCTGACACTCAATGTTAAGAAGACCAAATACATGATTGTCACCACGACTAAAGTGACCAACAAACATCTGTATGTGGAAGGCAAAAGGCTGAAAATAGTCCAGAGGTATGACTACCTAGGTTCAAGTGTCAACTGTTTCGTGGACTATTGTTCAGAAATAAGGATTTGCAATGAAAAAGCCCGTGCATCCTTTGTGAAGATCAAGAAGCTGCTCCATAGTCTCGATCTAAGCCTGGACCTAGGGATTTGGATGCTCAAATGTTATGTATTTCCAGTTCTTTTTTATGATGTAGAAACTTGGACCCTCAACATGTATTGTGAGAGGAAACTGGAAGCCTTCGAGATGTGGACCGGATGTTGAGAATATTATGGACAGAACATGTGACCAACGTGGAGGTTCTGAGAATAATTATGAAAAGTGTAGAGATTCTATATAAAGTGAAAAAAAGGAATTTGCAATATTTCGGCCACATCATGAGAGGTCCAAAATATGAGATTCTGCAACTCATAATCCAGGGAAAAATTGTAGGAAAGAGATCTGTGGGAAGAAAAAGAATATCCTGGCTTAGGAATTTGCGAGAATGGTTCAATGTCTCGTCATCCGACCTATTCAAGGCAGCAGCTTTCAAAATCAGAATATCAATGATGATAGCCAACTTCCGAAAGGGAGACAGAACATGAAGAAGAAGAAGAAGAAACTTTTTAGGGATCAAATGTAAAGAGTATTATAGTACTGGATACATTAATTAATTTAAAACAAATTTTAACAGTATTGTTATTAGCGTACGATAACAGAGTGTTCTGAGAAATTAATTGTTAAAAAAATATTTTATTGGAATAGAAAACAAAATTAAACCAAATTTGAAGCAGCAACTGGTTTAATTTTAATTTATAAAATTAATGTAACTTCTAACAAATGTTATTATTAACAGATAACATTTGAAAAATGTTATTTTAAATAGATAATATTGTAACATATTGTGCCTATATATTATTTTCAAGGAGTTTTTTTTGACAGACGTTTTAACATACGTCTTTTTACCTATCTCATTTTGACATATTTGATATTTGGTTGTTGTTATTTTTGACAGATAGTATTTTACTCTTGATATTTTTGACCGTATGCAGTGGCGGCTCTTGGTAAGTATTTGGGGGGCACTAGCTAAAAAAAAAAAATACAAAATCGGGAGGCCAACATACCAGAGAAGACTTTTATAGGATGTCGGCCCAAAGTTATTTTTTGGGTTTTTCGAAGCGGTTTTTAAAGGGGCTATCTATACCAACTGGCAGTGAATTTATTAACCCTTTAAAAAATCCCGGGGAAAATTGCCTTTTTTGTCATGACCACGAAGGGTAATCGGGCCCCCAAAATTTTATCAGTAAATTTTTTTTTGAGAGTTTATCTGTTCTTTCTTTTGTTCTTTTTGGCGCCAAATCCCCAAAAGTCGGTTACCCCATTTTTGAGACAGGCTCGGTTTTCCCGGACTAAAAAAAGCAGAAAAAAAAAACAATCGGTTAGTTGTATCCATCCAAAACCAATCTTTTTTTCAAAAATTTTCCCTTTTTTTTTTTTTTTAAAACTCCCTAGACTTATATTTGGTGGCGTGAGGGAAATTTCAGGTCTAGGTCTTTCAGCACGTTTAAAAATTTTTTTTTTGCTCTAAACTCAAAGAATTAAAATTGTTTTCAAATTTTCCCCCAAAAAAATGGACCATTTTTAGTAAAGAACTAAAAGCACCCAAATTTCGAATAACAGCGCCAAATAGTTATATGGAGCAAAAAAAAGGGCGCCTCTTCCTATTAATAATCGCATTCCCCCCTCCGCCCGCTGGCATAATCTTCCATAGAAATTGCATAAACCACGCCTATATAAACGCACGGCGATTGCCGATTGGCGTCGAACATCGAACGGCCGTAATCGGATCCTTTCGGCCCCGTCAGTGTCGTTAGGGAGCTAATACACTATGTTTTGTATTAGCGTACGATAAATTAGGAGGTCCGGAAAATGCCAGAAAAATAATTTTTTTTAAAATTTTTTTTGGGGTGCACTTTCCCCTTGGCTCCTATGGAGGAACCGCCACTGCCGTATGTATTTTTTAAAAAGTAATTTTGTCAGTTCTTATAATTATAAGATTTCATTTTAAGCACGTGTTGTGGTATTGCCTTGTCATTGACTAATTGACTTGATTAATAATTATTTTAAAGTTTACGATAAAAACAGAATGTAAACGAGAATGTACAGGATGATTCTTAAGTTGAGGCTTTTTCTTTAAATCTATAAAACTCGTTAAAATAAGCAACTTTTTTAAATATATATTTTTTTAAAACCCTAAAAATAACAATAACATAAATTTATGTATTATTTGAAAGTGTATCTAGTACGGGCCTGGGCATAAAAAAGTTTATTTCTTATTAACGCTTGTTTTTTGTCTTGTTAATCACACAGTATCATGCTATTGCTTTTCCCGGGACAAGGCGAAAATTTAAATTTTTAAATTTTAAACAGAAATGGGAAAAATGGCAAAATTTCAAAAAAAAAAATACGGGATTTTTCCTTATTTAGGGATGGGGTCGAACTGAAACGTTGTTTCAAGATTGTACGCGCGACGGTTTCCCTTGCGGGATCATTCTAGACACAACTACTCGGGTGATTGCAAGTCAGGTGGTTTAAGTTAAAAAAAAAGTGTGGATAACATTGCGGAAAAATGACATTCAATGTGTCAAAGCCCTACAGCCCAAAGACTTTTTGGGCGGTGACAACTCACTTAAGACAGGACCGTATTCGACACACTAAATGAATGTAATGTTCCTTAATTTTTAGTATTTTGAAAAAAATATATTTAAAAAAGCTGTTTATTTTAATAATTTCTAAAAAAAAAAAAGGTCAACAGGGATCCCCTTATTAGTTGGCCAAATAATTTTTATTTTAATCCCCAATTTTAAAAAAGTTTTTTATGTAAAATTTCCCAAAACCCACTTTTTGACCTTTAAAAAAGGGTTCCCTCTGAAATTTCAAAAAAATAAATTTCGACCTACATGGAAAATTGTATTGACAGATTTTATTGGTCATAAACGTTAACCCAAGCGATGGAGCTCGGAGTTTGTTAAGAATATCCCCCCCCGTAACTGATTATACCAAATAAAATATTTTCAGTTAAAGAATAAAACCACCAAAATAAAGTAAGTGTTGGGGGGGGTAAGTATTCCCTTTAAAAAAAAATTTTAAAAAAAAGGGCCCCCTTTCTCAATTTGTTTTGATCTTAAAACTCGTCAAAACCCTTTCTTTGGCTATTAAATAATCATCTCCCAAATATTTCTTAAAAAAAAAAAGTTTCGCTGTAATAATGATTTAGTGTTTACGTCTGGCCTTTTAAATTTTTCGTCAGCCAAAACTTAGTGAAACAAAAAAATTCCGATTCCCCAAAATTTTTAATATTTTTTTAACCAAAAGGTGCATGAAATATTAAACGTTTTTTAATCAACAAACCCGGGGGGTTTTGGCAGAAAAAATGCTCGGCCTCGGTGTCAAAGAAAAAACCTAAAAAGGGCCAATTTTTTCAAAATTTTTCAAATGTCATTTTTGCCCCCTCATTTTTTGCTTCTAATAAATTCACTGTCGTCTAGTTATGGTTTTTATAAAAAAAACTTTCTGTTAACTGTATTATAAATAATTTGATTTTTTTAAGGTTTTTAAGACAATTAATAGCTGCATGATAATTATCAACGATGAAATATCGTCTTCCTTGTAACTTATAAAGAGTAACAACGTAAGATAAATCAACAGAACTTACTTGTAGCTGTGCACTAACGATTTGAAACTTAACGGAGCCCAGAGTTCCAAATCACAACATTATTTTCATTTCTGGAGTCTTTATTTTTTCTAATATTGCTTTTGCTCCTATTTTGACATTTTTACTTTGATTTTCATTTTCGTACATAGATTTTAATGCTTCCAGAACTTGTTTATATGAACTGTATAAGGCTTTTCTTGCATCTGCTCGTACACTGCATCGAGTTTTTGATAGATTTTTTTTAGTTCCGTTAATTCTTCATCCAATTTGAATAACAAAATTTGTATCGCGAAGATTAAAAAAAATTGTATATTTTTTTGTTCCAGAAAAAAAAAAAGCGCTGACGTCACTTTTCCCCCGGGCCCCTATTCCACGGTTAGAGTGCGCTGCACAAGAAAAAAAAGTACCCAAAGGGGTTTAAAACTTTAATTTTAAAGCATATTGCTACTTATCATAACTTTGACGACATTTTTTAAAATTCAAGTTCAAAATTTTTAAAAATTTGTAAAAAAGAACAGCCACCTCCATGTCTTCACCTTTATGACTGCAATTGAATAAAAAGGTGACAAAGCGTTCCACTTCACAGGTTCTCCGTCGGGCAAAACAAATTATAAATGTCTAATCGGTGTGTAAAATATCTGGAGTAGATTCAATGCTAATATTCTGCTTTTTTTATTTCTCCCATAATCGAAAGTCAAACTTCGTCAGCGAGAAGTAAAATAACTTTATCGATTATAGAGAATAACAAGTACGATAGAGAACCTCTGCTTTTTTGTCCAAATCTCACCAAATATTCAGTCATGAAAGCATCATATTTAGATATAAGCTTAATACAGTCAAAAGCATTTTCGTTTACTACAGATCTCATAATTTTATTTTGACCAAAAGGGGGCCCCCTGAAAAAAAATTTTTGTTTCTATTACACATTGTAATACATTTCGTCAGTTAGTTGTTTCTTTATTATATTGTTTGACTACTTGGGGTATCAATCGTTTTTAAAAATTTTTCCCTCTACTATTTAAAATTCCGATGATCAGAGAATTGTCATAATCAGTTATTAAGTTAGAATTTTTCCAGTCATTAAAACCACGTGATCTGTGGATTCTAAAAATTCTATCAAGCTTCTCCTCACAATTTCGCCATTAACAAGATTTATCTTAAACATTTTTTAAAATAGAAATATTTTTTGATTTTTGTAGTGCCTTTTTATTCTCGAAAAATTTTATTCTTCGTTTTATTGCAGTTTTTTTTTCAATATAATCTCGAAATTCATCGTTTACTTGCCACAATGCAGGTTTACTTGGCGAAATAGACGGCTTTTCTATTATTAGAGTTTTGTCTTCATTGTAGATCGTCAGTGTCGTCGCTACTGTAGAGCTAGTGTTGGACGGAGAAACGTAAAAACAGTCCGCTGTGGGGGATCGGGCAAAAAATAGCTGTCAATGGGCACATCACCTTTTTCATTTTTTTCTGAAAAACTCGTAAAAAATATTTTGGTTTACAGTATTTTTTAAAAAATTTCTCTATCTTCTTTTCCTTATCTGGCTTTTTTACCATCGAATTACTTTTATTATATAGTCTTAAAAAAACTTGAAAACACTAAGGAAAGGACAATATACATTAATCAACAAAAACGAATATACGCAAGCGCGTGGTATGACGGACGAACGACGATTAACAAAGGAGATAAAACAAATGAATAAAGCGCGGCAAAGTATACTAATTTTATTAATCCCCGGAAAAATACCAAGGAAGTTTAAAGGTTTTTTGGAAGCCCAATGCTTGGCCCATTCGATCAAAAAATGTCCAGCCCAAGGGAAAAAAACTGCCCCGAGTTGGCCAAGCCGATTCTGCGCAATAAAAAAAATTTCCCCGAAATAATTTAATGTGTTCCCTACTTACACACTGATAAATCAGTGGGTAAACACAAAAAACTTTTTTACTTTTTGGGAGCCGTAGTACCGTTTTTGGTCTTAGGTTGTCTAAGGTTTTTTTGGGGGAAGGGGGGCGCGCGGCGCTATTTAAACTATATCCGCGCTGTACCGTCAACCGTCGTCTCTCCCCCCCTTCGTCATTTTCGTTGTGGTTTGTGCCCTTTGCGCCAGTTAGTTTCGATTGTTTTTTCTTTGTGTAGTACCTATATTTTTTGGTTGCAGAAGTTTTTTTTTGGGGGGATAAAAAAATTCTTATTTTAGTGATTAGTGTTTATTAAATTGTGACTATAATTTTTTTTTTTATTGTTTGTTACTTATAATATCGTAACAAAATGATTAGAGGTTGTGTGGTTTTGTCTTGCAAATCCCCAAAGGGGGGCATACCCGGCATTTTTTACTTTAAGTAAGTATTTCTTATATTTAAATCAGGTGCTTCTTACAAGACGTAACGATAGGTAACCGAAAAAATAATAATATATCAATTATGAATAATAGACTAAAGACTAGTAAGTAAGGCAATCTTAACTATCTTTTAGATGATTTCCACAATGTTTTTGTATTTCTGTGGATTATTAAAAAAAAAATAAGGTTTACATTTAGGTACTTTTTTTTCATTTTAATTTTGTCCACTTTTTTAAAAAAGGGTCAAAATTATTAATTACTGGGCAGACCATTTCAAATTTTAATATATACAGGTCCCCTTAAAATTTTTTGAAGAAAGTACAATTTTATGTTAAAGTTCCTTTTTTTTCTTTTCCTGTATTTGTTTAAAAAAAAATTCTTTTTTGGTTTTTTTAAACTAACTGTGGTGTACTTCTCATGGAAGGGTCGCCATGTGGTGTACTTCTCATGGAAGGGTCGCCATGTGGTGTACTTCTGCTTTGTACTTTGGGGTTTTTTTGTATCTGGGACACGTCAAAAAAATCCCCAAAAAAAAGACTTTTTTTTAAAACATACTTTAATATAAATATATAAAAATGGTATAAACTTATTATATGTGGTGTACTTCTCATGGAAGGGTCGCCATGTGGTGTACTTCTCATGGAAGGGTCGCCATGTGGTGTACTTCTGCTTTGTACTTGGTTCGTAGTATCTGGTAAAGTCAAGAAGTCAAACAAGAGACTTTGTATAAAACATACTTTAATATAAATATATAAAAATGGTATAAACTTATCTTACTGCATCTAAATATATCTAATCGTATCTAAATTGTATCTAATGGTATCTAATCTTAATGTGTATAAATCAAGTTATTATATACATATTTAAACATTAAACAAACATCATTTACTATACACAGTTTACAATAATATATCAGTCTTGTTATATAAACTAATATTAAATAATAACATAACATAAAAAAAATATCTCTTAGCCCCCCTTCCCCCGGGCAATGGCTTTTTATACGTGCAATAGACTGATGACCTAACAAGTACTAGGGGGAAAAAAAACCCTTTGCCTATTGTCATGAATCCATTACACCTTCCCCCCAAAAAAAGAAAAAAAAAAAATTTTTTGAACTTTTTTTTTTTTTTTTATCTTATATACTATGTACAATTTAAGACTTAAAAATAAAAGGGTTTTTAAAAAAATTTTTTTTGTACTTCCTTAGGCTTATTATTTACATTTAAAACTACATTGGTATTCTTAATATCAAAAATTTTTTAAAAAAACCTTTAAACAAAGGTGCTAAAATTTTTTTTTTACAGTTTTGTTTTTTCCCCCTTTGGACCATGTCTCCGATTTTATAATTATAGCTATTGCATCTTTTATTGGAGTTTACCCCTTAGTTTTTGAGACAATTAAGTTATTTCTTGCGTCATTCCACGCAGTCCCAATCTAAA